>JAVGVS010000254.1:0-110526 GCA_032718565.1 Distichodus sexfasciatus | reverse complement strand
AGAGAGAGAGAGAGAGAGAGAGAGAGAGAGAGAGAGAGAGAGAGAGATATACTGTATATATATGTAGAGAGAGAGAGACAGAGAGAGACAGAGAGAGACAGAGAGATATATACAGTGTATATATATAGAGAGAGAGAGATAGAGAGAGATATATACTGTGTATATATATATATATAGAGAGAGAGAGAGAGAGAGAGAGAGAGAGAGAGATACTGTGTATGTATATATAGAGATAGAGAGATAGAGAGAGAGAGAGAGAGAGAGACAGAGAGAGAGAGACAGATGGATAGAGAGAGAGAGAGAGAGAGAGATATACTGTATATATATATGTAGAGAGAGAGAGACAGAGAGATAGAGAGAGAGAGAGAGAGAGAGAGACAGAGAGAGATATATACAGTGTATATATATATATATAGAGAGAGAGAGAGAGAGAGAGAGAGAGAGAGAGAGAGAGATACTGTGTATGTATATAGAGAGATAGAGAGAGAGAGAGAGACAGAATGAGCAAGAGACACAGAGAAGGGGGTTGGAAACTGACGGGTAGGGGAAAAGAGAGAGAAAGAGAGACATCGATACAGGGTTAGAGAGAGAGAGATAGAGTGAGAGATAGATCGCCATTAATAACAGAAGCTGGAGCTCAGGAGGTTGTGTGTGTGTGTGTTACGTGTACTTGCTGTATATTTGGGTTTGCTTTCATAGATTGTTATTTGAACTAAAGGTCGGGCTGGACTGACAGGCGCTGAAGCTGCTGAGAACTAT
The DNA here is from genome assembly GCA_032718565.1 of Distichodus sexfasciatus. Classification (NCBI taxonomy): domain Eukaryota; kingdom Metazoa; phylum Chordata; class Actinopteri; order Characiformes; family Distichodontidae; genus Distichodus; species Distichodus sexfasciatus. The sequence continues at coordinate 109,767 of JAVGVS010000254.1, read as the reverse complement.
CTCCTCTGAACACAAGCACAGAGCAGTATGTGAGTGTGTGTGTGTGTATTTACTGCCCACTGTGTTAGGTTAAGATATTATGTGAGCTCCTGTCTGAGATAAAAGAAGCCAAGCCAAGCACCCGGCTCGCGAGCAGGCGTGTCAGCCCCCACTGCACGGTGCTTGGGGATGCTACCTTGCTTATGAGTAGCTCAGTGACACGGGACTTGAACAGGTGACCCTCTGATAAGTGGGGCAACTGCCTAACTGTTATGCTACCAGCTGCCCGTTGTCTGACCCGCTTAATCCCACTCAGGGTCACGGGGACCGGAGCCTATCCCAGAGCTACCGGTGAGGGGCGGTGACCAACCCTGGGTGGGCGCACTCACATTTCCACTTTGACCCACCCAGGGATCGACCCCAGAAGCCTAAATTCACTTTTGTATTTCATGTGCCTCCGCCATGATAGTGAAAGTGGAAGTGAGTGATTATTTGTCATTGTGAACACACCACCTCTGCATCTGTGGATAAGCAGTGGGCAGCTAACATGGGCAGCGCTCGGGGAGCAGTACTTGGGGACGGTACCTTGCTCATGACTACCTCGCTGGTAACTTTACATGTCTGGGATTCAAACTGGCGACCTTTTAATCACAGGGCAAACGCCCTAACCATTACACAACCAAACGCCCCAAATGATGAGGTGGAGGCATGTGACTGGACAGGACATATTACTTTTTGAAAGCCAGATTTAGCAAACATGCAAAAAAAAATTGACACTGACAAACCGAATGATAAGAGCAGGTTGCAGACTAGTTTGGAACGTTGGGTTCAACCATTTTTGGGGTTAATTTCTCTGCCCTAATGTGTAAAATTTGGATTGAAAATGACAGATCCAAGATGTGAAATGATAGAAATCAATAAGTAGTTAAAAAAGCAGAGAAGATGAAATGATAAAGCAAGGAGAAGGTGAAGATGATGAAAATTAAAACAGCCACCGTTGTACACACTGTGTGTGTGTGTGTGTGTTCTCGCTGTTGTAATTAGCTGGTGGGCACAGTCAGATCCAGCTGATGGTTCTATTCTCTGGCACTTTGCCACAGCACGACATTCGTTATGACAATTAGCACAAGGCACAGGGGGAAAAGGTCAATCTGGGTGTTCTTGCAGAGACACACACACACACACAGTGAGCACGAACAAGCCTAGAAATTACCTTTTTCTCCAATTGCACCTTTTGCACACCCTGTCTCTCGTTCTGTCTTTCTCTCTGTCTGGAACATTTTTGTAATGATGAAGAAATTAATTCATTAGAAATTTCTTTTGTGTGTGTGTGTGTAAGAGAAAGATGTTGAAAAAGCCAGAATCACAGCAGCTGTGGTCATGCTTGTGTGTATGTGTGTGTGTTTTCACCTTACATGACATGAACAGCCATGTAGTGAAAAAAACAGCTGAGTGTGGAATGTCTTTATAAGAACTTCTGTCTTCACAAGACAAATTCAGACGTCGGCTTGTCTTCTGCTTTAGCACAAATCCAGACTTACCTGTGTGTTCTTTAAGTGTTTTCCGAGTTTTGGAGAGATAAATGGATGTTTTTTGAGACAAACTGAAAGTGTGTGAGTGAGCACTCCATCCTGGTTTATCTAAATCTTTACCTTTTATCTCTCAGTCTATTGTCTAAAAATATATCTAGGGAGAGGTGGTAGCGTAATGGTTTGGGGGTCGGACCAAGCACTGGTCCCCGGGCACTGCCAAAAACGCTGCCCACTGCTCCGTCACGGAGGGGTCAAATGCAGAGATCACATTTCGTTATGATGTCATGTGTGCTGTTGTGTGTTTACAATGACAAATAATCACTCACCGATTCATCTTTTCCTTTCCTGTTCTTTCTTCAACATCAGTCAACCATACATATAGACTCTTGCTCATTCTCTCCGTTTACGCCATTCCTGCTTCTTTTTTCTGTCTCTTCGTCATCATCCCTCTTTTCTAATTCTATCCCTCTTGTCTTTGTCTTGCTGTCCTGTTTCGACTGCTGACTTGACAGGAGAACATTGTTGTGTTGAAAGTCACAAAAATATTGTCCACACAGAATTTGGCAGCATTGTGTCTTGTGAACGGCCAATTTATGCCAAACTATAAGAAGTAAAATTAAAGGATAATTAAACTAATTTTTTCAAAGTTTTTTCACATAATTATTATAAGGAGCAATTCTGGTTATTTAATAGATTTCTTTGTTTTGAACATGACCTTCTAAAACCTCTCTCTCTCTCTCTCTCTCTCTCTCATTCTCTCTCTCTCTCTCTCTCTCTCCAGAGGATTATAAATCAGAACTGAGGGAACAGTTGCCTCTCATTGCCGGTTCGGCTGCGGCTGCTGTGGTCTTTATTGTCTCTCTTGTGGCAATTTCTGTGGTGTGCAGCAGGTAAGAACATCCTCTTAATCATCAGCAACATCAACATTCTCATCAGCATCATCATCAATATCAGTGTCAGTCAGCTACACCATTGACATCAAAATCAGCATCAACATCACAATAGTCCTCAGCATTACTGTCTGCGCAGAATAATGCAGGGTTTTGTTTTAATGCTGTCAGTTATGAGAATCCAGTTTTGTTATTTGGAGGCTGGCATCTTGCCTTCATAACTATCAAACGACGTTGACGATGTCAAAAACATCATTGGTGCACAGTCAGAAATTCCATCATTAGGTCAGAACTACCACCATTGGGCTAGAACTTCCACCATTGAGCCAAATCCACCACCACTTAGTGAGACCTACTACCACTGGGTGAGATCGACCACCACTGGGTCAGAACGTCTACTTTTGGGCCAGAACTAACAACATTGGGTCAGAACATCCTCCATTGGTTCAGATCTACTACCACTGGGCCAGAACTTCCACCATTGGGCCTGATCTACCACCATTGGGCCCGAACGTCCACCACTGGGTGAGATCTACCACCACTGGGTCAGAGCATCCACTACTGGGCCAGAACTAACATCACTGGGTCATAACATCCTCCATCGGTTCAAATCTACCACCACTAAGCCAGAACTACCACACTTGGGCCAGAACTTCCACTATTGGGCTAGAACTACCACCATTGGGTGAATTCTACCACCACTGGGTCAGAACGTCCACTATTGGGCCAGAACTAACACCACTGGGCCAGAACTTCCACCATAGGGCAAGAACTACCACCACTGTGTCCCTGAGCAAGACCTTTACCCCAGTTTTAATGTAGAAAAGAAGTGCAACCACTTTACACCAGTGCAAGGATACTTTTTGCACCTAGCAAAATTCGGTTTGAACCTAAATGCATTCACCCTAAATCCATTTTCACCATGCACTTAGATCATTATAATAGACCCTGAAGACTTTAACACTGGCAATGAATCTCTCTCTCTCTCTGTCTCTCTCCTTTTCACAGGAAGCGTGCCTACAGTAAGGAAGCCGTGTATAGTGACAAGCTTCAGCACTACAGTACAGGCAGGGGTAAGGCTTATTCCGCCTCTCCATCGTTTCACACAAAAGAAAACCTTCATCTCTCCATCCCTCCATCCCCTCCTCGTTGACAGTGATGGACAGTTTTCAGTTATAATCACCATTTCTCCACACTAGCCTTGGGAGCCAGCCGTCACTAACAGGCACCGAGATCTCTCTGAGGAGAAGGGGGGGGGAGGGAGGGTCTGGGGAAAGAAATTGGAGAGTGAGGGAGCGAGTAGGAGAGCCAGAAGGGAGAGGAGAGGAGAGGAGAGGAGAGGTGGGGGCAGAAAAGGAGCAAGGGATCATTCCGGGGCCATGCGTTTTGTAGAACCTGACACTGGAAAACCTTTTTCCCAGCAGCCTACTTTCCTCTGGCCTGAAAATGTCTCTGACTCATTAGACTCTCCAGCAGAAATCTTTCTGTCTGACTCTCTCCCTCTCTCATACACAGCCTCAAACTTTAAACCAACTTCATGAACTTAACATAATGAAAAATATCAGTTGTTCACTCTTCGTTCATTCGTTATCCGAACCGTTTAATCCCAACTGGGGTCGCGGTGGGACTGGAGCCTTTACCGGGACCTACACGCGCAAAGCGGGGACCAGCCCTGGACAGGTGCTAACACACTGCAGGACACACACAATCACACTCTCGTTCACACCTTACGGGGCCAATTTAGAGTCGCCAATTAACCTACAGTGCATGCTTTTGGACTGTGGGAGGAAACCAGAGCACCCAGAGAGAACCCACACGAACATGGGGACAGCATGCCAACTCCACACAGAAAAGCCTCCCGGCCAAACCGGGAGTCGAACCCAGGACCTTCTTGCTGTGACTAGTTTCGTAGTACTGACTACTGAAATGTCTTTTACATAAAGAAACTTGTTTTAAAAGTGTGGGTTTTATTATCTTGATTATCTGTGTTTAGTTAAAATGCAGGAATTGTTGACAGGTTTTATGGGTGGATTGAGCTCAGGACCTGTTTACACCATGGTGAGGAGAATATTGCGTTTCCTCCAGCATGCTGAGGGCTAGCTGGAATTGTTGATGCTGTTTTGACAGCTTAAGAAACGACTCCCCCGTGTGTGTGACATGGACGAACTCTGGTCCATTTTAGTGGAGTGGCACTCTGGTGGACTTTCTGTCACCTTGGCGTTTTTTTTTTTTAGTAGTGAGACAGACACGCACAGGCAGAGAGAAAGAGAAAGTCATGCAAAAGCATTAGAGTGCACTGCTTGACCCTAGTGACAGTCCCAGATGAATACCGTGCACACACACACTCTCTCACACACACACACACACACACACTTTGTTGTTCTCTCTCTCTCTCTCTCTCTCTCTCCCTCACACACACACAGGCGCACACTTTGTAAAATGTGAAATGTAAATGAATGGTAATGTGTGTCAGGGCTCGTTTAAGCGCTCCAGATGTTGCGGGTGACAGGTCTCTACAGACAGAATGTCAGGAGTTGGAGCATCACCTGCTCGGAATGGCGACCGTTTTCTGGGCGATGCGCCAATATCTAGGCTGCTTGAGTGAACACCATCAGTCCTACTTGTTATTCACACTTCATCAGCAACACACACACACAAAGTATTGCTAGCAAAAGTATACTAAAGAAGCTGGTCATTTAATGACCTTAACCTTGTAAACCCTGAGACGTTATTTAGCCACAGGATAAACTTACACTATCATTATAATTTGATTTCTTCATATAAGGGCTCGTACGTCTAGTTTCCTGCTCATGGATTGAGCCTTTAATCTTGGACTAAACTGTAGTACCAATGGAGATTGGTACTCAAATTCAAAGCTAGTCTAGAACTAGGCTTAATCATCGACTTATTGTGGGTATTAATCATTAAATCTTATTACGCCACTGCCATTTCCAGGTAAGAGCGGCGTCATTAGCATCCTTTAGATCTTCCTCGGTGCGCATAGAGCCTCTGGAACATTCATGAAGAATGTGCTCCACTGTTTGGGGGTAGTTGTAGTTGTTTCTTGTTTTGCCCACCTTTGACCTAGCTCGGTTAAGCGCGAGCCAGTCTTTCCTAGATAGGGATGTTCCACTGGGCAGATGCTCTTGAGGTGTTGGAAGAGTTTAATTGGGATGACTACAGTCATTCTGTAGTCACCTAAATGTTGTGGACTGCTTTGGGTTGAGAAGTTCCACTGTGGTGAAGCTTGGACGAGAAGGTAGTTAGCGATTTAATCAAAATCAAAGTAAACTTTATTGTCTCCTCAACTTTGTACACATACTGTACATAGAGAGACGAGATGACGTGGCTCCAGGTTCTACAGTTTGAATAGACCAGACTCTGTAGTGCCTCCGTCGGCAGGTTTTGCGTGAAAATAGATTTCAAGCAGAATGTCATATATGATATGCATTGCAACTCGATCTCAAAACAAAGACAAACTTAAACAAGACGTACAAGTAGCGCAGTATAAACACTGACTTCGCTTGAGTGCTGTTAGCCGCTGCCTGATCGTGGCACCGCTGGAGGTATTTACTTCCTGGTGGTGGTGCAGTGGGTGTCTGGAGTCTGTCAGTTGCTTGAACGTTTCTACTCTTCAACTAGTTTCCCGTCATATTTGGGGAGGTGCCGTCTGTGGCCAACCTGTGAGTATGAGCAACACATACTTTTAGCCAAATTTTAACCCCTTGAAATGAGTTCATTCTAGTCTACAGATTTTGCAGTCTAGAGAGACACTCAGCTGTAAAATTTGGTGAAATGTAAAAGTGGACACTGACTCTTGTCTTTGACCTAATGACTAAATTTTGGGTTAGTCTTAACTCAACAATTGATTAATTTTTAGTCACTGGAATTGGAACAAAATCTGCTGATTTAAACTCTCTAGCTGTGTTGTCGAACCCAAATCGCAACCAAGTGTTTTTCCCCCATGATATTTTTTATCTTATAATGTAAGCCCAGCCTTTATTTTTGGGAGCCTGTCTGACAGTCTTGTCAAAAATGGACGTGATTTATTCATTTTTAGGAGAATGTGTGTCAGGGTTGAGGTAGGAAGGACGGGAGGCTGGCTCGAGGTTGTCCCGGTTTAATGAACACAAACCAAGACAGCCAAACAGAGGGAAGAAACAAAAGCAAACCAGGATAATTGGAGAAAATGGGGAAATAGAACAGAACCATCCTCACACAGCAGCATACAAACACTGCAAGACCAAGGCAAATGAGTACGGTTGTCTTCGAAACCAATTCAAGATTCAAAGAATTTTTGGATCTCAAATCACAATGGGGCAGTTGGTGGCATAACAGTTATGAAGTTGGCCCCATGTTTGGACGGTTGCTGGTTCAAGTTCAGGACCAGTAAAGTACCACTGAGGTACTCATGAGCAAGGTAGTATTCCCAAGCACTGCTGAGTGATTAAAGTGAACTTGAATGATTATTTGTCACCTCTGCATTTGTTCCATCCATTAACGAGCAGCTTTGGCAGCGCCTGGGCAGCAGTGCTTACAGACATTACCTTGCTTGCCTCACAGAACAAAGGTGGTGGACTCCCGCTCTCACCAGGTTTTGAACCGTTCACCCTAGTGGTGTTTCTACCAAGCTCTTATCCCATTGATAATGATTTCGCCTGCTTATTTTCCATTTGTGCACTTACCTTCCTGAATTGCGGTGTGAGTGAATTGCAGGTTCACTCAAACTAATCATTAGGCCAGAAACTGTAAAAGGTGGGGGAAAAAAATAGCAATTCTTTTCGTCTAATGCATGCCCTGGGGAACTGAGAACCTTAAATTGAAATTAACACGGGCAAAAAAGAGAAGGTGCGTAATAAAGTGCTAATAAGATCCCTTGTAAAATATTGATTTAAAGCTATCGCCTGCTGGAGTGAGGAACGCTAATGTGGTGTACCCATAATGCACTGTTAGAAATGGCACTTTAATGGCTGAGAATAGAGCTGCTTGTACCTGGAAAAGCGGGAGGGGGAAATCAGTCTAAATGGACATTTAAAAAGTCAGCGACACTCTGTGTGGAATCAAGTATCGAACGAGGAGGTGTGAACTAATTTTTGGTTACTATGAAGTCTTTGATCCCTGCTATGACTTTGATATGCTTTCCTGCTTTTTTTTATGCTAATACTGTGATAAAATTTCCCTAAACGGAGAAAATGCTGAATGCAATATTACACTGAATATATTAGAGCCGTAATGTTATTTGACACATATTTTTTCACTTACTAAAATGTCACCAGCCTCAAAAATGCTGCATATGAAGTTGTCGGCATAAAGACTTCATAATGTATGAATTAGTTTGTCTCATAAACCAGTGTCTCTATATAAAGTCTAGAGATTTCAGTTTGATTAAGTCACCAATATTTAATTGTACACTACCAGTCAAAAGTTTGGACACACCTTCCCATTCAATGTTTTTTCTTTATTTTCATTACTATTTACATTGTAGATTCTCACTAAAGGCATCAAAACTATGAATGAACTGTGTAAGGGCTATTTGACCCAGAAGGAGAGTGATGGAGCGCTGCCCCACATGGCCTGGCCTCCACGGTCCCCTGACCATACCCAATCGAGATGATTTGGGATGAGATGGATCGCACAGTGAAGGCAAAAGGGCCAACAAGTGCTCAGCATCTGTGGGAACTCCTTCAAGACTGTTGGAAAACCATTTCAGGTGACTACCTCATGAAGCTCATCGAGAGAATGCCAAGAGTGTGCAAAGCAGTGATCAAAGCAAAGGCTGGTTATTTTCAAGAATCTAAGATATAAAACATGTTCTGGGTTATTTCACACTTTTTGTTTACTACACAATTCCATATGTCTTCAGTGAGAATCTACAGTGTAAATAGTCATGATGATAAAGAATAAAACATTCAATGGGAAGGTGTGTCCAAACGTTTGACTGGTAGTGTACATGATTCTGCAAAGTATGTTATTCATTCTAAATGTCTATAAATAAGCTAATTATCACCAGTGGTCCAGTGGTCAGTTTATATTTGGATTTGGAGTGGATTTTGGCCGCGTTCAAGTTTGCAGGAATAGTGATGTCCATAAAAACTAGCAAAGATACTTCACTGTCTTACACACTCATAACACACAGCATTATGTCAGCGTCTCTCCTGTGTTGAGAATGTTGGTAGTGCTCTAGGGTTTGGACTGTCAACTATAGATCAAGAGATTTTGGTTTGAGTCTTGACCCACGAGCTCCTAAGCAAGATCTTTAACCTACTCCAGGGCTCAGTGCATGGAGATGTTACATTGTGAGTACCTCAGCGGTACCTTTACCAGTTGTGAATTTCTGCATATGCAGAACCTGAGACCTAGACTTATTTATGCAGTTCTATCTTGACTTGAAGGTGGACACCAGTATTATGAGAACTGGACTCGAGATTTACTCCAACTGCAAAGCTGTTGTAAAGTCAGTCAGACCTGTCAAGTCTCAATTTCTTTTTGGGGCAATTTGCTGGCTTCTGGAAAGAAAAAAAACAACAGTTAACTGACAGAAATAACACCCACATGTTCAGATGAGTGACAGCGATTGTGGACAGGCCATCTGTTAGTGCCGGGGAATTGAGTGGCCAGACAAAGTCAGATGCCACAAACATAGATTTAAAACAAAAGACTTGAGCCTCCGAAGATGCCATGTTTGGTGATAGAGACTGACGTTAATTGGTCACTGCAGAGCGGTCCAGTGTCAGTTTAGCTTTCTTGAATAAATGTGATACTTATTTTCATTGATCTGGAGGATCATGATTCTTATGTAAACCTGTGTTGCTTTGTTTGTCAGTTCATTTTTAGGAAGATTATTCTCCATTTTAGCTAAAAGTCTTCTAAAAACGCAACGTAATTTGTCATATTTAAGAGTGAAATCAGGTTATGAAAATTTCTGATGGTTGGAACTGAAGATGATTGTGATTAGCAGCTTGTCCTTCATTTCTGAAACATTTATGCAAATTTTTTTTTTTAATGTAAATTTTCACTTACAAAGTGGTATTTAGTGCTCAAGTCTTGTAGTGAAAATGAACGTATGATTGGGAAAATTAAATGGATTGGTACAATACATGAAGGCAACTTTTTAACTTTTTGAGAGGTTACCAGGAATAAAAATCTATTTTTGTGATGTATATCATGTCTTTTTGCATCATTTTGAGACAGAAATTGCTTCTTTTTGCAGCGACTGAATGTGTTGAAATTAGAGATTTTAACCCTCAGCAAGCAAGAGAAATGAAATGCTGGCACTGGTATCAGCCTCATTTTGAGTTGCAGCACATGAGCTATCAGTGTACAAATCTCATTTGTAATTGGCAAAATCGTTAACGCCGTTAATTCTTTAAGAGGATTTCGCCTGCTGGTTGAATTAATAATTGGCCGAGACTCCCACGGGTGGGGAACGTTTTGCACGCTTACGGGTAGAAGTACGGAAAAAATGAAGTTGTCTAAAGGACTTGAAAAAGCGAGTTTAAGCAAACTCCCATTTCTGCGGACTTTATCACGAGAAGGGAAAAATGAAGTCTGACGGCTCTGTCCGGGTTTTTATAGCAGTTCGTTTTTACCCTCCTGTACAAGTCAAATCTGCTCTGATGCAATAAGCTCTCTCTCCCTCTCTTCCTCTCTTATGGGACAAGCAGCTTTCAGGATGAGATAGTAGTGTGTGTGTGTGTGTATTGGGCCAGAGTGTTCGGTGTGCTAGGCACGTGCAGACCAAGTGGATATGAAATATTAACCTATGTGTGTGTATTTCCATCTCCAAACCCTGATGACTGAGTTAAGGAGAGTTCCACCCAAGGAAAGCTCAGAATAAACTGTTTGCCATTTTAATTATTGATGTGCAGGGCCCTGTTTCTGTAATAAAAAAACGTAACAAATTCAAGATGGTGTGTTGCAGCAGTTTAACCTAAACGCTCAATAGATTGAAAAAATTTTCAACTGCTATCTATTTGCTCCGGTCATGATATAACATGCTGTTTTTTTAGTTTGGGTGATTTTAGGTATTTGTGAACACCACACTGTCCCTTGTGGACTTCGTGAGGACCTTGTATTTGAGGACTGGACCATATGTGACCCTCCATGGCAAAACCAGTCGCAAATTTTGAGTTATGATGAAAGGGCATAAATCAAGCTTCAAAACGATACCTGTATGGAATGAATGGGACGACATATGACTGAGATATCAACATTCAAAGGAGTCGGGTTTCTCCTGTCACGCCAAGTGAGAAACGGAGAAATCTGCCTTTGAAGTTGACTATCGCCATAGCACTCACAGACGCTTGGTGCGGTCGCGGCTATGTTTGTATTTACGGTAGCCTACGCTGCATTCACAGCCACACGGATAGCCTACCTGCGTTAGGTTAACTGAACTCGGGAGACGAAGATGGATTCCGGAGAAATATCTTCACGCTAGTCAACCAGTGGATTTACTGTAAATATTGGAGTAGAGCGGTCAAAACACAAACTTTTAACATTCTGCTGGAATTGAATTCCTCACCTCAAGAAAGTCACATTTTAGGATGGAAAGGGTAGGTTTTTCAGCCAAATTTATTCACAACAATACAGTATAGACCTTCCACTGTTTCAAAACACTAAAAACAAAAAATTCCAAATTTTACCCCACGCAACATAAATGCTTGTTTTTCTCGGAAAGAAAAAAGTTCCAGATTTTATAGTAAAAACTAAGAAAGTGAAACTAATTGCTTCTGGTTACTGATGTTAAGGTGAGGGTTAGGTGTAGTTTTAGCATTATTTACATCTTGACATTATTGGAGACAATTTTACTTTCTTTACCTTGCCTCGTGTGCAAAATCTGACAATTTCTCTCTTCACATTTTCTTCATTTTCGGCAAAACATACACTCTCTGAAGATGCAAGTACAAGTACAGCTGTCATACCCCCCGGCACGATGACTTGAAGCTTTTTATGCTATTAAAGATACACACACTTATCATGGAGACATCGTAAGTGCTTGCTACTGCATTGATGTAAATTTTACCCCTGAGAAACTGCTGCAATCTTATTTATGCTGCTGTTGACGAAACTCCTCAGAATTCACTTTCCTTTCCTCAGTTTCCTTCCCATGGGTGCTATGGTTGGAGGAAAGATCAAATATTTGTTGGATATTTATGAAACACCCAGAGATTCAAATACTGCACTGTCCAAACCTTTACATTTCAGTCAGAAATTAAAGATGGGGCGGCACGGTGGCGCAGTGGTTGGTGCTGCCGCCTCACAGCGAGAAGGTTATGGGTTCGCTCTCCAGGTCGGTCGTAGGACCTTTTTGTGAGGAGTTTGCATGGTCTCCCCATGTTCTTGGGGGTTTCCTCCAGGTGCTCCGGTTTCCTTCCACAGTCCAAAACCATGCACTATAGATTAATTGGCGACTCTAACTTGGCCTCATAAGGTGTGAATGAGAGTGTGATTGTGTGAGTGTATGTGCCCCGCCTTGCGCCCGTAGTTCCCGGGATATGCTCTGGTCCCCCCACTACCCCGGGGATTAAGTGGTTCGGATAATGAATGTACGAGTTATCGAAGATGGCACCGATCCGATATATGGATCCGTCCAATAACAACTCAGATAGCTAGGGTTGGGGTTACTTATTCAGTCGGCTAATACTTATATTCCCACATGGAATTGTGAGTTTTCTGAACTTTACTCATGATGGAAAGAAATAAATGCATGGGCATGAAAGGCAACTTGAAAACTAGACATATATGTCAATATTTTTGGCAACTTTTTTAATTATTTGGAGGTACAGCTTTTTTAGTTGGCAGCATTTTACTGTGAGGATGCTTTGCCTGTCTGGTGATAAAGATTTGGGAAGCTCTAGAGAAAAGTGTATAAACATATCAGTAACATTATGTCCCCTCTTTCACTGAGTGGTGCAGTATGGTGGAAACAGTACTTTTCTTTATTTACAAGTGAAAAAATCCCTGCACAGTGACATCTTCCATCTAAAATAGGACTTGTGAAAGTAAGTGGGTTTGACTCATAAACAGCAGCTGCGGTCTTTTGACATCATCTCAAGCTGACAAAGCAGCAACACAGGCTTTCTGAAAAGACTGTAAACCATCAACACACAGATCGTAAAATAAATAAAAGCTACCAAAGTTTGGGAGATACTTTAGAAAAGCGTAGATGATGACACAGAGGAGAAGAATGTTGTTGCCAAGAACACGGGGAGCTAATCTGACTCTAATTAAGCTTCATTGCATGGTCTGTGGGAGGAAGCTGGAGCACCCGGAGGAAACGCACGCGAACACAGGGAGAGCATGTAAACTCAACACAGAAAGGCCCTACAGCCGAACCGGGGATCGAACCCAGGACCTTCTCGCTGAGAGGCAGCAGCGCTAACCACTGCGTCACGATGCCACAGACACCGTCCCATATAGGACAAGCAGGTTTCACTTTGCATACGGGGCATCGCAGCTAATACAAAGCAGTTGGCAACAATAGTATTGGGCAGAGTGTCTGTAAAACAAGTTAAACACAAGCCAACTATCCTCTTCCTGGGTGTACTGTAGCCCAGAAGATTTCTCTGTTATTGCGTCAGCTAACTAGCTGCTGTGGTGTTTCATGATGTCCTGTGTTGTGGTGGACAGCGTTTTTTGATTAAAGCTGTGTTTTGTGTGTGTGTTTTCCTTTTTTTTTCTGTTAGCTGTCTTTGCCTGTCTACTACGCATGAATGCACCCCCACAAATACACACACACATGTTGACTGCAACCATTTGAACACACTTGACTGCAACCATTTCAGGCATATAGAGCAGTTTGGTAGCATGTCTGGTTTACATTTATACCAGGTCCTTTGGGCACAGGCAGTTTGGGAAAATAGGCTTTGACAATATCAAAAGAAAGAGAGCGAGAGAAAAGAGAGAGAGAGACAGAGAAAGAAAGAGAGAGAGATTTAAGCTGATTTTATGAGAATCCTACATACTGTACGCTCACTCCAGATTTTGCTAAGGCAGAGTGATGGAAAGAGGAATAGAACATGAGAGACAGAAAGACAAAATCAAGAGAGATCAAGAACCGTCAACGTGAGAGAGGGAAAAGAGAGTGTGGTCATAGTTTGATTGAGTGTTCATAATGATTAGTCTTGGAGATGGGTCTAGACTGCCTAGAGTGACTTCTGGACTTCTGAATTGTTCTAGAGCTTTCTTTGCGAGCAGATCTGTCTAACTGCCACTCCCCCATGGGCTGCCCGACCCTGCCAGGCTCACCGGGGATGAAGATCTACATTGACCCTTTCACCTACGAGGACCCCAACGAAGCCGTCCGGGAGTTCGCCAAGGAGATTGACGTGTCCACCGTTAAAATCGAGGAGGTTATCGGGGCAGGTGAGTCGGGCGTCCTTGGAGACTCCAAAAAGATTTAAAAAAAATTCAATAAAAATTGTTGCAGTAAACCAAGAAAATTAACACATTTATTTATTTATTTATTTTATTTATTTATTTATCACTACAATTTGGAATGTTTTTTCTGATTTGTTGATGTTTATCCCATATTATAGTGTTTTCCTATATAAAACAAACGCAAAACAGGTCAAAGTTAAAGCCAAAGTTAACTTTATTGTCATCTCTGCTATATACTGTACAAGTGTACAGAGGGACGAGACGACGTGGCTCCAGTTTTAACAGTGCAAAGAACAAGGAACAAATAACAAATAAGGCGCATAGAATAAACAATATGTAAACAGAATATAAAATATACTCTTTAAACTAGAAGTAGTTTATCCCTAGAGAGACAATTAGGATGCGGTATTCAGCCTACAATTATGGTCCTGGAGTTGTCTTTTACACTGAATGTGCATGAGGTCAGTAGCAGTTTCAATATGAAAAATTCTATACAGTCTATGAAATAAAACAGTATCTGAGCTAATATTTAATAATAGTCTGTAATAAAGGGTGAGATTTGACTAAACTGTAGCATTTTAGCGAGTAATGGTGCTCACAAACAGCATGTTTACATTATGAAAAAAGTAATTTGGTTTTTTACGCATTTATTTCAGTTTTTGTGCATGAAATATCTCACAAATACTTTTACAAACAGAGGGATCAGGTCTTGCCTTAATCGCGCCACTAATAAGCATCCGTGTGAAACGCAAGCGGAGCATGCTCTAGCAAGTGAAAAGAATTAAACGAAGCTGCGTTTTGACCATTTTTGTAATCAAATTATTTGAGTTGTTCGAATAATCTTTAGCCCTAAAAATAGAAAAGTCAAATAACCTACTGGATGTTTGAGCTAAGATAATATTAATGTACCGAAACCGTACCATTACCGTGGCCCAAAAACTCTGATACTTTCTGAACTGTGGGCACGCTGTAACGTTACATCCCTAATACATACATGTGAGATTACTGGACCGTAATGCAATATTCTGCACATTTACATCAGTGCTGCCTGCATTACTAACACGCCTTCATGCACAAGCATATAGGACGTCTGTCCCCTGACTTAAAGATGAATTTAAATAAGCATGACACAGCATCAGGCTCTGGGCTTCTGCCTCAATCTCACCCCAAACCCTTCTCACCACCCACCCACCCTGGTTCTCTCAGCACTGAGTCCGTAGCCGGACGCTACATTAGTTGTGTAATACCTGCAACCCTGCAGCTTGTTACAATGCATTCTGACAGCTTGAGGACAGCGTTGACCGGGACTCTCTCCGAACTGAAGCATGGCAACTGGGATTACTGCCCAGCCCTGGTTGACATGTCTGACAAGTGCACGTTGCAGAGAAAAGCACTTTCCCTCTCGGATCAAACACGCGGCATTTCCACATATAAACTCGATGTTTGATGAATATGTTGAAGTTTGACTTAAAATGGACTTTTCTATAAGATACTCACCAGTGCAGATTGAAAAAAATGAATGAATCCCAAAATGTAAATGAAATGAACAGTCGCGCAATTACAACCCTTCTCCTTAACAGCGCGGCAGAGCTCCGCCTACATAAACACACACCTACACACACACACTGCAAAAAATCAGTGTCAGAAAATAAGAAAAATAAAAGGATAATAAGACAAAAGGTACCAGAATCAAGCAAAATTATCTGACAATATAGTGAGAAAATTTATCTTGTAAAGATTTCCTAAAACAAGACAAAAAATCTTTCCATTTTTCCATGTTTTTAGCTTTAATATTATTAAAATAAGCAAAGTTGTCATGAATTTCTTAACTCGTAGTGGAGAGCATGAGAACCTGTCCGTTCTCTTGATTAAACTTATTTCATTTTAAGAAGTTCTTATAATCAGTACATTTTTCTTAATAAGATAATTGTAGCCAACGTTTCTTAAAATTAGATTATTTATCTTACACATACAAGTCTAGTCAAGTCAGTTAAGATCTATTTTATCTTGTTAAGATTTCATTTTTTGCAGTGCAGAGACCATTTTTAGAGTTAGCAGACATTAAAATGTGTAGCAAACTGGTTAGCTTGACAAAAGCGTTCATCCATCAAAAAGCATGCATGATTCTGGCGTATAAGGCAGTGTCACGAAGCTATCCATACAGAAAACAGCACTCGGCTCAAATTGCAAGTTTTCTGCCTCCTCTTGATCTGACGTGACTGCAGCGAATGCACATGAAATTAAGGTCTGTGTGCACTACCTAATGATAAAAAATAAGTTCTTAAGCGAATAACACCCAAATCATCAGGTGTTTTGCACAGAAAAGTAATCTAAAGATGTTAGAAAAGCAATGTTCTAAGCCAAGGTTCAGTATTTTTAAAGCAGGAAAATGGAAGCATTAGCATCAATCAAATCACGAATTTCGTGGCCCATCATTAGAAATTTAGACATTTCAATCATTCTGGATTTAGGCTGAGATTTTTCAGTAAACTTTCGAATAACAGCTACTGTGCAGTGTGCATGTATATTGCATATATTGCAAATATGTGACCCTCCACAGCAAAACCCAGGAGTAAAGCTTTATGCATGAAATTTTCAAATTGAGTTATGATGTTTTCATAAACGGGCATAAATCAACCTTCAAAACGACACCTATATCGAATGAATGGGACGACATATGACTGAGATATCAACATTCAAAGGAGTCGGGTTTCTCCTGTCGCCAAGTGAAGCGAATCTGCCTTTGAAGTTGACTAGCATGCACTCACGGGCGCTTGAATGCTTGATCCGTGACCTACGTTGCATTTACCGGTAGCCCTACCGCTACATTCCACAGCCACGGATAGCCTACTGCCTGCGTTAGGTTAACTGAACTGGGAGGCCGGAGATGGATTCACGAGGAGAAATATCTTCCAGCTAGTCAACTTAATTAGTTAAGTAAATATTGAGTAAACGGTCAAAACAGAAACTTAACATTCTGCTGGAATTGAATTCCTCACCTCAAGAAAGTCACGTTTTTAGGATGGAAAGGGTAAGTTTTTCAGCCAAATTTATTCACAACAGTACAGTATAGACCTTCCACTGTTTCAAAACACTAAAAACAAAAAATCCAAAATTTTACCCCACACAACATAACCGGTCGTTTTTCTCAGAAACCTCTGTTGCGACAAGCGACTGGTTTTGCCGTGGAGGGTCATATTTCGATCTTGCTGACGTGTTCTGTAATTTTGATTTTCTCTCTTCAGGTGAGTTTGGCGAGGTGTATAAGGGCCGCCTGAAGTTGCCAGGCAAAAGGGAGATCTACGTGGCAATCAAGACCCTCAAGGCGGGCTACTCAGAGAAGCAGAGGCGGGACTTCCTGTCCGAGGCTTCGATCATGGGCCAGTTTGATCACCCTAACATTATTCGGTTGGAAGGTGTGGTCACCAAAAGCAGACCGGTGATGATTGTCACAGAATTCATGGAAAATGGAGCACTGGACTCTTTTCTCAGGGTAAGATGAGAGAGGAGTTAAAATGTTTGAGTAAGATTGGGGAAGTGGGGGTCTAGTGGAAAAATACGCATCTACGGAATAAGGAGGTTGTGGATGGAATCTGAGCTTCTGACCAAGACCTTTAAGTTACTTCAGACAGAATGTCGCTATAATTAGGAGATTGCTCTGGATATGAAAGTCTGACAAATGCCATAAATGTCATTTTAAAATAGACTTATTTCAGAGAAAGAAAATGTGTCATTTTGTCAGAGATAGCTTCCTTTTCGCTTTCTCTCTTGCTAATAAAGCTTTCTTATCGAGCATTCCAGAAAGCGGTACAAAACAAGAGAATTGATGGTTAATCCGTGTATTGTTCATTCATTCCATATTCAATTAAGAATCCAAATTTGGTAAATTAAACAATTCATTATTGAACTTCTCCTTTGTTAGAATGACAACAAAAAACAAATTATGGGCTGTTCTCCATAGTTTGCTCTTTAGGTTGAGATTTAAAAAAAAAAAAAGGCCATGAAAAAATGGCCTGGTGAAGCTGAACTTGATTTTGATATTGAATTTCTACGATTTGTGTGCCCCAGAAGTTACTGACGTCTTGCACTCGGTATCGACACAGTAGTGGCATTTCTTAGTTTGATGTAGTTTTGCTAGCTCTGACGGATAACCATGGCGAGTTACGTATTGATTAGGGCAGCGTTTCCCAATCCCGGTCCTCGCAGAACATCGCTCTGCGCAGATTCGGTATTTCCTGCACCGCCGCACGCCGAGCCTACGGTGCTAATTAGCTAATCAGTGGCATCAGCTGTGCTGTGGGTCGGGAAACTGGAATCTGTGCAGAGCGGTGTTCCGCGAGGACTGGGATTGGGAAACGCTGGATTAGGGGAGCTAAGAGTCTACCTCTAAAAGAAGACAATATGACAAACATAAAAATCGGTAGAATATTGCAGGTATTGGACTTTCCTCTACCATATTTATTCTGTAAAACTGTACAGACGTTTTTTATTGAGTGCAAAGTCGATAACTTCTGGGGTACACAAATCAGAGACAATAAGGCTGCCGTGCTGAAGTGACTCAAATCGGATTTTTTTGCCTTAATGTGACACAGATCTGATCTTTTCAGGTCTGTGTGGACACGCAAATCTGATCTTTTCAAATCAGATTTGTGTCACTTTCATATGTAGTACTAAATCGCATACGTATCCGATTCACGGCCATGCGACCTGAATGTGAACGCTCAGATCAGAATTCATGTGGCTTTTTGCTTATACGCATGCGCCGACATCATCAGCCTGCACCGGCAGCGCGGGAGGGTAAAAATGGAGGAGAGCTGCGATAACAGTGGATGGAGAAGTTGGGGATTTAATTGACTTTTTTTCTCCTTTTCGACCTGCTCATGTACAGCTGATTCACTGTTTGTCGTCCCCCAGAGCAAAGTGCGATACATGCGTGAGCTACTATGAGGTTTTTTGTTGTTGGTGACGCAGTTGACCCGTGTAAAAACGTATCAGTGTGCGCATGCGTGACGTTTCGGAGGACCGATGCGTTCACATTACAGTCAGATACAGTCACTTGTAGCTATGAATGTGAACCGTCAAGATAGACAAGTCCCATCTGAGCAAAAAATCGGAATGGAACGATGTGGCTGGCAGTGTGAACGTAGCCTCAGTATCAAGTTCAGCTTCACCAGGCCATTTTTTTATGTCCTACTTTTTGATCTCAACCTAATGACCAAACTACGGAAAAAAGCCCATAATTAGTTTATTGGTATCAGATTGATAAAGTAAAAGTTAAATAATGGATCGTTTTTGGATTTTGGATTCTGAATTTGGAATGAATGAATGATACACAGATTATGGTTCTCCTTCAGCTTCCAAAAACTAGAATTACTGAAATGCAAACACATCATTTTGAATCATGAATAAAAACCTCAAAGTCAATTGCTTTTGCGCAAACCTTTTGCTCAGTTCAGTTCCTGCCCCGACTGTAAGCGATGCGTTACCATACATGAAGAATGCCCAGAGGAATTCCAGTCGTCTGTCAGTCGCAGATATGAGAAGCTAGAATTGTCAGCAGTGCTGGATTTATCACTTGTAGAGTAAGAACCCCATTACTCTTTCAGCGAGAGTCATAAAAACACGATTCATCCTTTTCCTCCCCAATTGCCATGGTTTACATTCCGAGCTGCAAACCATCCCCGAGGTTTATATGGAACTGGCCGCTAGTTGGCACACGGTGGGTGGGTGGGTGGGTTTTGTGTGTTTTTTTTTTCCGCCCCACTCCTCTTAATCAATGTTCAGCCCATTTCTTCTCCAATCTCACGGATTGCTTTTCTCTCTGCTTTGATCCTTTGCCACTCTTTGAAGACGGCTTTTCGTCGTAACGCCGCCGCCGCCATCGATCCAACGCTCCCTCTCTCTTCGTTAGCACACACCTCGAGTCCAAAGCCACCTACCTCCTCTCGCTCCGCAGACTTAAGACACTGAGGTGGAGGTGGAAGTCCCTTTTGCGTTAAAAAAAATAGATTTCGTGCCGATTCATCGTACCTGCTTTTAATGTAAGGCGCTTAAAATAAGAGGATGCAGAGGACTGTGTGCAAGTGAAAATGAGGAAATACTACTACATTTTGAGCCAATTTGGATTTTTTTTGGCCGGTAAAATGAGCTACTTTTGGCCTTTCTGGGAGACAACTACATTTTTGAGAGTGATGGTATTCCATGCGAGAGTTGCAAGCGCTAACGTGTGTGTTTATCGCAAATAATGTTTTTTACGTGTTTTCCATGTGATTCTGACGGTATGTGTGTGGGTTCTGTTATTAAAACACTACTTAATTTCCATGCTTAAGTCTCAAAAAGTTAACGTTACTTAAAGATGAATTTTTATGATTAATAAGTAGTAGTTCACCCTCCAACACTTCAATTAGTCTGCAGAGGACAGCAGTAGATGACATTGCTCATGCTAGTGCATCATGTAACAAGATGATGTAAGATGCAAGTATCTTCCAACTTACAACTGCCATAGCTGGTCAGTTTGTAGATGCCAATTGTTTGACAGACTGTGTGTGTGTGTGTGTCTCTGCGTGTGTGTGTGTGTGTGTGGGCGTACTGTCCTGGCAGCAAAACGACGGGCAGTTCACGGTAATCCAGCTGGTGGGCATGATGCGCGGCATCGCTGCAGGCATGAAGTACTTGTCGGAGATGAACTACGTCCACCGGGACCTGGCCGCTCGCAACATCCTGGTCAACAGCAATCTGGTGTGCAAGGTGTCGGATTTCGGCCTGTCCCGCTACCTGCAGGAGGACACGTCCGACCCCACCTACACCAGCTCCCTGGTAAGACTCCCGCTCCCCCACTGAGCGTGCTCAGATCAGATTGATGGAGTAAAGATAGTGCCATCAGTTACTACATCTACACCTCACAAAACGCAGCTTCTAATCTTCTGGATCGTTTTCTTTCTTTCTTTCACCCTCTTTCCTCTCCCTTTTCTTTTCTTTACCTTCTCTTGTTTCTCCTAATTTATTTCTAACTCCCATCTTACTTTATTCCCTTCTTTCCATGTTACGTCCCTTTTTTCTTCTTTTCTTTCCTCCTTAATTTATTTAAGACAGCATTTCTTTCTTTCTTTCTTTTTTCTTCTTTGCACTTTCTTTTTTCTTCCTTATAACCCTTCTTTCTTTCTAACTTTACTTTTTTCATTTTTCCTCATTTCCCTTTTTTCTTTTTTCTCTTTTGCTAGTTTTACAACTTATCCTCTAATTTCTTCATTTCTTTTTTCTTTTTCATACCTTATCATGTTTCTTCTTTTCATAGCTTCTTTCTTTCTTTCTTTAATTCTTTTTTTCTTTTTCATACTTTCTCATCTTTCTTCTTTTCATCCCTTCTTTATTTCTTTAATTCTATTTTTTTTGTACCATTTCATACCTTTTTCTTCTTTTAATCCCTTCTTTCTTTTATCTCTTCTGATTTTTCTATTTCTTCTTCCTTATAACCCTTCCTTCTTTCTACTATTCCTTTTTGCATTATTTCCTCATTTCCCCTTTTGCTCTTTTACTTCTTCTCTTCTTTCCTCCTTTACTCTTTTTACTCCTTTCCCCCTTCTTTCTTTCTTCAGCTCTTTTTTTTTCTTTTTCATACCTTCTCGTCTTTCTTCTTTTAATCCCTTCTTTTATTTCTTTCAAATTTCCTCCCTTCTTTATTTTTCAATCCTTTTTTCCCTGATTAATGTTCCAGTTCCTCTTTTTAAAAGTCTGTTTGATTGAATCTAAATGTTGATTATTGATAAAGCATCTGTGCACACAGTCAGGTTCATAGCTGGTCCCACAAGTGGATGATGTGACTCACTTCCTCGCTAGCAGAAGTCATCTAAGGGCATCTAAAGACAGCAAAATCATAGCATATCGTAATGATGCAGCTCAGTGAGAGTGCATTGCATCTCAAGCTGAACTAAGTTCACCCAAGGTCCACTGTGCTGCTCGTTGATTCAGATTTTACTGACAAATTAGCAGCCAGAGAATCTGCAGAGATGAGAGCCAAGTGCTTCTGGATTTGATATTTTCTGTTGGCACAGATAAAGTGTATTTTGAAAGCTACAGTAAACAAACCTTGAGGTATTATTACATTTGTTTTATTCCTGATTTAACCAGTGAAGACTCTACACACGCTGCAATTAGGAGCAGTGGGCAGCTAACATGGGCGGCACCCGGGGAGCAGTGCTTGGGGACGGTACCTTGCTCATGAGCACCACAGTGGTAACTTTACCAGTCTGGGATTCAAACCGGCGAACTTCTGATCACGGGGCGAACACCAACGGTTACACCACCATCTGCTCCCGTCACTGTCGCGGTCACAGTGTTTCATCCTTCAGTCAGAAAAGATGGCTGATATATTCAACATAAAGCACATATCAATTCCCGAGACATCTCAAGTCTGTTCACGTTTGTCCGTCTCTCTAAAGGAAAGAACGTTCTCTTCATTTTATGCAATTATACATCAATGTTGATGTAGACCTGGTCTGGATTTCTAAGATACTACACATAAATTGACCGAAAATGCTGCTTTCTCCTCAAACTGCGTTCCTTCCAACTGAGCAAACACTCAAATCTCACAAACTCTGAATTTGCA
The DNA here is from genome assembly GCA_032718565.1 of Distichodus sexfasciatus. Classification (NCBI taxonomy): domain Eukaryota; kingdom Metazoa; phylum Chordata; class Actinopteri; order Characiformes; family Distichodontidae; genus Distichodus; species Distichodus sexfasciatus. Next base: position 87,382 of record JAVGVS010000254.1, on the reverse strand, counting down.
TGCACTGCAAAAAATCGGTGTCAGAAAATAAGAAAAAGAAAGGGATAATAAGAAAGAAGGTACCAGAATCAAGCAAAATTATCTGTCAATATAGTGAGAAAATTTATCTTGTAAAGATCTCCTAAAACAAAAAAAAATCTTTCCCTTTTTCCACGTTTTTAGCTTTAATATTCTAATAAGCAAAGTTGTCATGAATTTCTTAACTCGTAGTGGAGAGCATGAGAACATGTCCGTTCTTTTGATTAAATTTCTTATTTCATCTTAAGAAGTTCTTATAATCAGTAATTTTTTCTTAGTAAGATAACTGTAGCCAACATTTCTTAAAATTAGATTAATCTTCCACATACAAGTCTAGTCAAGTCAGTTATTCTTAAAATAAAAAAAAAACAAGATCTATTTTTTCTTTTTAAGATTTTCTGGCTTGTTAAGATTTCATTTTTTGCAGTGTGAGGCCCTGAGGTGAGACATGTCAACCAACCTCCTAAAATGTTTCTGTCTTACACGTCTCTAATGCTGACCAAGTTCATTTAAATACCCTGGAGATTTGAACAAAGTCCACTAATCAGCCTTCCCTGGCGTGAAGCTTCACATTTTGGAAGCTTCCATCACCTCATTAGTGGACAAGTGAGCCACCGTTGGCTTATCTTCTTCACTTGAGGGACTGCGCTGTTATCGCCAAATGCACTTTTCCTTTTCCTCCCTTCATTTAAGGTTGCACCACGCGCTCCATCGGACCGGAAGGTCGAATCACAATTATGTGACTTTATCGATAATTCATCATCTCATTCCAGCTTATTTGAGGCAGAATGAGTTTATTTGTCCGGGTGGATAGCACAGCTTAGTGACGCGTGGGAAATTTGGCAGCTGCGAGGTCAAATGATGTGGCGCTGAGAGTCGCAGCCTCAGGCTCGGAAATGTTTTAATGAATACATGAGAGAGACATGAGAGGAGGAGGTGTTTAAAACACAAAATACAAAATTCAGTTTCTGGGATTTGTGATTAGATTAATTTTGTTGGTAGAGGACCTCCAAAGAGGAAAACAAATCCCAAATCCACCCTGTTGAGGCCGTTGATTGAATGGGAAACGTAGGAAACGTGTGATGAAAGGTGTGATATTGGAGAGATGTTCGGGTTCCTGAGGAAAGGAGATAATTACCCCCTGGGCAGGCTTTACCCTTGACAGTTGTGACAGGTAGAAGCTCTTCTCTTCTCTCACATAAAAAACGTTGGCACAATAGTGTTATGTTTTCCTGGTTTCTGATGGAAATTGTTGTTTTCCAAAAAAGGTAGTTCTGCTTGTAAAAGAAATTAACTACATTTTCGCTGTCTTGGATATTTTCCATTCACTTGAGACAGGATTGATGACTAAATTAATTGTTGCTGCTTTAAATTAAACAACTTTTGTTGAAAATACAAAATACTTTGATGAAAGTGAGTGATTACTATTATCACACAGTGCGAAAAATGAGCCATCCATGAAGGAGCCGTGGGCAGCTAACATGGGCACCACCGGGGGAGCAGAGGTTGGGAATGAATGGTAACTTCTTCAATGAGTACCTTAGTCATACGTTAACCTGTATGGAATTCGAACCGACGATAGTTATATTAGCATCAAGCACTTGTTATATAATAGTCTCACGATTCGATTCGATTGGACTCATGATTTGATTCAAAATCGATTTAAAATTCCTGAACGATTCACATTTCGAGAAATGTATGAAGTTGTTTCCAGATTGCTGTTTTGAGTTACTTATCCCATTTGACTGTGGCGGATCAACAAAAACATTACACTGAATCGAATGTATTTTACTAAATGCATTGAAAAAATATGAATCAATTTTTTGGAATGCACAAATCAATTTTGAATCGGCAGAGAAAGAATTGCGATTTGATTTTTTTTGCACCCCTCTTAAATAAGCTCCAAACAATAAAATAAGAAATCAGCAATAGAACACACCACAGCACAGCAACACACCGTTACACCACCAACTGCCCAAATGTGTGATATTCTCATATTTAAATCCAGCATTTTTGTACTAAATTTACAGTGAATTTATTCATAACACATGGAGGGGCCTCCTCTCAGGTTAGAGTTAATTTTTGCTTCCCCCCGTCACCGACCTCCTAACATTTCCCGTGTGTGAGGGCGCAAGGTGTGTGAGGAGCCGTAGTCTTTTGCATGCCTGAAGTTAATTACTCCGTCGTCTGCGGCCTCTCGTCCCTGACCCTCAACTTTATGGCTGATGCAAAGAGCCAATCGCGAGTGAGGCCACGACTCTCAGCCGGTCAGACACGAGGCCGAGGTGTTGTCCAAGGCCAGTGATGATGGCGACGATGATGATGATGATGATGGTGGTGGTGGGAGGTGTGTGTGGATGTGAAGCGGAGGCATGTGGACTGTTAAAGGCTGTAGATTCGCTGATGTGGCTGGATTTAGTGTGGCATCGACCTCCCCGCTTCGCATTAATCACCTCTTTTTTTTCTTTAAGAACATTTTCCTTCCCATAATTCATTGCAGTCTGCCAATTAGGCTCCTCAGCATATAGCGGAGAGACTGGAGAGTTTAATTGCATTTCATTAACCCCCTGGATCATAAGGAGTGGGGAAGAGAAGGGGCTGATAATCATGCCAGTCCCCTATAGGAACCTCTATTGTTGCTGCATAAGAGATTTTTTTAATTAATATTCAGGTAAAATATGCTTCATGTTCCATGTGGTTTATGTGTATTATACTTCCATCCATCTGATCATACGTTTTTAACTCTCTTGGGGTATACACTAATAGATGTGTGTTGTATGGTATTTGTGAGGCTTTGAGCTTAGTCAGGTATTTGTGGCTCATGTGACGACTGAACCTTTTTCATGAGAAAAAAATAATATTTTACAGAAACGTTTTACTGTAAAAAAAACATTGCTTTTTAGTACTGAGATTAAGGCAAGGTTTAGCTGCAGTATTATTTTTAACTAGTCATTATGGAAGTCAGCGGAAGCTTTTCACAATAATAGCAAGATTTGTGACTACTAGAGGTGGGTACCTTTCACATCTGAACCAATATTCAATGGTACTTCATTTCGACACCTTGCTCTGAATCTCTAATACCTGGTTTGTGTCATCATAAAAAATACTGTAATAATAAATACGCCTCAAACTAATTTCAAATGATTCTTATGTTACAACTACAATGTAAATTTGTTAGATTTTTGTAAAAATCTCCCAGAACATTAACTAAAACAAATAGATCACTAATCACCTAAAGCTGGAGGGGAACTCATCGACAGCGTGGATTCAACCGACCTCGGTACCCAACCCCAGTAAATACTCTATGTGCTTTGCAAAAAATCAAATAATTTCTGCTTCTCTCATTAATATCTAACAGTATAAAGAAGTACAAATTTCATCATGATACAATATTACATCAATACAATTGATAGTGATTTAATTTCTGTTAATATCGCAAAAGTCTGTTACATTTCAATCCTGATTCAATTCAGTCCATAATTTGTCATGTTCAGGTTCGCAACAGAGGACGCAGATGCAGGACTCACTGTTCACGCTTACACTCTTTAATGCTCAGAAGTCAACTTAAACACACACTCGCGCTCGTCTTCACAGTCGACGGAACTTCCTCGTCAGCACTTTCTCTTTAACGTCTCAGGATCAGGACGGCGCGAGCCCGGCCGGATGTGGTGGAACGCACTCTAGAACTGAAAAACATGACACAGAACATTAAGGTATCGTCCGGGTCTAACTGGCTTAAATAATCAAATCCCACTTAGACGGTCGTTAATACCAATCGCCAGCCCTGCCTCCACGTCAACCAGCAAATGGTAAATTGGTGTGGATCGTGAATTTCTCAGGTTCTGTGACCCTGCAGCTGACTTCCACATGGTTTGAATGTAGACCTTTGCTTGAAAAGTTCTGAATTTTAGTTCAAGAAAGTCTACCAGACTCACTAGAGCACAATGCTTTGAGGTTTTTTCGCACCAGTCGCGTAAGGCCGCCGCTCTCCACCTGAGGTACAGTAGGCCACCGCCTCTCATGGGGGTGACAGAGGGAAGAGGAGGATGAAATTGAAAAGGAAAAGGCAGAGAAAAGAAGGCACTCTTGCTCTCTCTCTCTCTCTCTGAATGAAAAATGCTGTAGTTGGATGGTTTGGCAGGTTCCATTAAGGCTGGAGATGGCCCAGCACTGTTTCAAATGGAAAATAAAACTATTTGCACGCAGGTGGGAGTCAGGCATGTGGTCTTCCTCTCTCTCTTCCTCTCTCTCTCGCTCTCTCTCTCTCTCTCTCTCGTTCTCACCTTCTCTCTACTGTCATGGATTTGAAGCATTGATGTGCTGGTTTTTGGAATGAGGAGCACTCATGCTCTGCTTCTTCAAGTCTTTTGTTTGTTTTTCATTTAGAATGGGATGTCATCTATTCTCTCCTCCTCCTCCTCCTCCTCCTTTTCCTCTTCGCCTCTTTCTCATCTCCTCCCTCCACCTCTCCTGCCCACTTCTCTCTGTGCCATTCTTCTTCTGTTCTCACTCCTCTCCTCTCCTATACAGTACAGTCCCACCTCTGTATTCCGTTCTCCTGATCTCTATTCCAATGTATCCACTCCAAGTCCATTCATTCATTTCTTTTCCACTCCTCCTCTTTCTGTCTTCCCACTCGTCTTGAATTCATTGTTTTCCTCTGTTTATCTCATCTCATGCCTTTACCTCTCCACTTTTTACTTCTTCCCACATCTACAGTCCTTTCCATGCCATCCTTTGGGTCTCTTCTCCCAGTACACTCATGAATTCCATTCTTCTTGTCTCTTTCAATTCCCAATCTTCAACTCACTTCACTCTTTTTTCCCCTGATCCTCACTTCCCACTCTTCTCCCTTTCCTTCAACTCCCTCCCCTTTTCCCAGTCCTTCTCCTCATTCATCTAATCTCATGTTCTTCCCTCCATCTCTTCACTCCTCTCAACCGTTCTTTTTTACGTCCTCCTCTCTTTCTCTCAAATTTTATATTTTCCCATCCTTTCTTGTACAGTCTATTGTATTGCATTTTTCAAATTTCCATTTAGTTTCTTCTTCCCAACAATCCCTACTCCCTTCCTTCCTGAGAGTTTTATTTTGTCCTTCTCCTCCCCTTTTTCAATCCTTTCACAGTTCTATACATTATATCTTCCCGTCTTTACGCTCTTCTTTGTCTCTTTTCCCAGCCTCCTGACTCTTCTCTATACCATTCTATTCTAATTCTCTCTGTCTAATATGTTCACTTCTCTTCTCTTCTCTTCTCTTCTCTTCTCTTCTCTTCTCTTCTCTTCTTTTCTCTTCTTGAACTACATTTCCTTGTTCTGAATCCAGCTTTTTAAAATTCCTTTCTCTTCCCACAATTCTCCATTGAAATATTCCTTATCCCATTCCTCCTCTCCTCGCTGCCACACGTCTTTAGATTCTTCTTAATGTGTCTTCTCTCTTCCTCTCCTCTCCTTTTTCCTCTCCATTCATCTCCTCTCTTCTCTCCATTCTGTCTCAGGTGTTCAGATTGATCTGAATCAGCACCAAGCAGCAAAAAGTACCGGCCTCTAAGTAGATTTCAGATTGACCAGATGAGAAAATGCATTAGCATGTAAAAGAGCGATGAGTCTCTCTCGTTTTCTCTCCCTCTTTTCTCTCTCACTCCCCCACTCACGCACAGACACACACCTGCTTGATAAATGTCACCTGTCACAGGTGTCTAAGCTGGTATGATCTCAGCATCGATTGCCCATCTGTGTGCAGAAATGTGTATTTACCCCTGTGTGAGTGTGTGAGTATGTGTGTGTATGAGATCTGCACACATCAGTGTGTGTGTGTGTGTGTGTGTGTAACTCCATCTCTCTGCTGTATTTGCTGTGTGATAACAGCTGACTGCAGCGCTGCTCCTTTTACCGTAATGGATGATGGCATACGTGGGGTTTAGCAGTAGCCCAGTTTAGAGCAGCTGGCTTTAGCCCAAATTAAAGCTCAACTCGCCTCTATTAGTCCAAAATCCTACGGGAGATCACACGGAATATTGATTTTATTTTTTTTTTCAGTGACCCTTTCCCAAAAACACACTAATGTGGCTAAGAGTGACATTTAGAGACATTTCACCTGAGGATCTGAAGAAAACAGGGAAGTTAAAATATTTAGGATTGAAATGTCATGAATGCGGGCGGCATTGTGGTGTAGTGGTTAGCACTACCGCCATACATACATATATATGGGTTTTTAGAACAAATTTCTTTAAGGACAGTTGATAAATGAGGCCTATTATTTTTTCCCAAAAGTTTATAAACAATTTTGAACATAATCATGAACATATTTAAAATTTATATAATTTAACATACTACACTTGATACATTTAGCATTTGCTATGATTAATATTTTAGTTCCGAAAAAAAAAATCAAGTCATTAAATCATCCAAATAGCATCCATCTTCCAAATTGCATCTGTCGTGATGTAGAGATGCAGAAAGAGCGAAACAGAATGCAGGGGCAGAGGTTTAATCATAAATTTTAATTACTAATAAACACAGACTAACCCAGACCTAAACTTAGGAACACAAACTGAGAGAAAGTGAGTGATTATTTGTCATTGTGAACACACCACAGCAGAGTGCACCACAACGAAATGTGACCTCTGCATTTGACCCACCCGTGAAGGAGCAGTGGGCAGCTGACATGGGCGCCGCTTGCAAATGAGTACCTCAGTGGTACCTTTACCAGTCCTGGATTCAAAGCTGCGACCTTCTGATCATGGGGTGTACACCCTACTGTTATGCCAGCTACTGCCCTAAAAACACCTTCAGATTAGACGACAGACTCAAGACAAGGACAAATGGGCGAGTCGGGCTTCAATACGCCTAAACCCAGCTGTAAAACGTGAGGACAGACAAACTCAAACGAGGACAGCAAAAAATGCTCAAACTGGCGATAACACAGAGGTGTTAATATCAGCATTAAATCCCAGCAGATATGTAGACTTTTTGGGCTGGTTTCTTGAACCTGGATTAAGCCTAGTCTTGGATTAAATTATAGTACGATGGAGGTTCACCACTGAAATTCAAAGTTAGTCTAGGCTTAATTTTAATCGTAGTTGGAGAAACGGGCTCGTTGTGTTTTAAAAATGTATAAGAAATTTCATCAGCCTTTGTTGCCTGATTATGTCTTTGTTACATTACATTATAGTGGAGGAGTGTGTGTGTGTGTGTGTGTGTGTGAGAGAGGAGAAATGCATTTCCACTGAGCCATTACAGGTCACCACAGCACTGAACACAAGGTGTAACAACGCTAATAGTAATTATAGTAATGCTAATTTACACACACACACACACACACACACACACGCGCGCACACACTCTTTCCTTTTATATCCCCGTGTGGTGTAGGAGGATGCATGATGTAATCAGTCTTTCATTTAAACCAGAACTCTCAAAGGACGGTAGAGCCAGAGAGAGAGAAACACATGCGTACACACACACACACCTTACCACCCACACGCACTGAACCACACACACACACACACACGGCAAGACAGAGGGAGAAAGGTTGTAGCTTAACCTGCTTATAAAAGACAAGGTCGAAATCTAATATTAAAATCGTGAATAGAAAACGATGAGGGGAAAAAAAGGCTCAATAAAGGATTAAAGAAGTCAGGTTTAATTTGAGCCTTTTCCCCTGCGGCGTGTATGAGTGTGTGTGAGTGTGTGTGTAAAGATAGAACTGAAGGTTAAGGGTCCACTGTGGAGGCAGAGCTCCAATCATCTCACCAGATCTGGTTACGCTACTGATTTGGCGGTTAGCGTTATTGCTGCACAAATTGGATTGGGGTTTGAAAGGAGAGTGGCGTGGTGAGATTGGCACGGAATTCGATTTGTGCCCATTTGCGAAGCGGCACAGTCAGCCAACGTTAACAATTCACACCAAACCTGACACGGTGATTTAAATTTAGTCTACAGCATTTTTAATGGGTTGACATGGTAATATAATATTGTGTTATGTCCCTGCTTTCTTTCACTGCTCTGCATTTGCCATTGAGGATATTTGTGGTGTGTGTAATGCTATATAAATGTTATATTTATTTCACTTCACCTGATTTATACATCACACACACTCTCATTTCATCAATACACTCCCCAACCTCAACCCAGTTCAATCCCAAACAGCATCAAGTACTGGCTTAAAACACACCCATAACCACAGCCAATTTCACCTAAAAACACAATAACCATCCTAACACACTGCAATAACTTTCGCCCTTCTAATCAAAACACACCCATGACCACACATCATTATAATCCTCATCTCTCATCCAATTCACACCCTTAACCTCCACCCTAACCACACCCTTTACATTCAAAACACATCAGTCTCCCAGTACACACCTATAATCCACATCTCACCCAGGACACACCATAAACTCACCCTCAATACCTCATTGTTCAAAACACATCAGTCTCCTCCCAGTACCACCTATAATCCCAGCTAATCCCACATCTCACACAGCTGGTGTGAGCTCAACCTCACCCCAACTCACCTAAACACACACCCTGCTTCACCTAAGCACCTCATTACATTCAAAACATCCAGTCTCCCAGTACACCTATAATCCCACCTAATCCCACATCTCACCCCCACTCACCCTAAACACACCTCATTACATTCAAAACACATCTAGTCTCTCCCAGTGTACACTTATCATCCCACCTAATCCCACATCTAACCCTAAACACACCCATTTACCCCAACCCACCCTAAACACACCTCATTACATTCAAAACACATCCAGTCTCTCCCAGTACACACCTATAATCCCAGCTAATCCCACATCTCACCCTAAACACACCCATAACCTCACCCCACTCACCCTAAACACACCTCATTACATTCAAAACACATCGAAACCTCTCCCAGTACACACCTATAATCCCAGCTAATCCCATCTCACCTAAACACACCCCACGCCACCCCCTCACCCTAAACACACCTCATTACATTCCAAAACACATCCAGTCTCTCCCAGTACACACACCTATCATCCCACCTAATCCCCACATTTAACCCTAAACACACCCATTTACCCCCAACCACCTAAAACACACCCACCAACCTCAGTCAGTTAGCCCTAAACACACCTCATTACATTCAAAACACATCCAGTCTCTCCCAGTATACACCTATAATCCCACATTTTACCCTAAACACACCCATGACCTCACCCCAACTCACCCATAACCTCACCCCAACTCACCCTAAACACACCTCATTCCATTCAAAACATTCCACTTACATCCAGTCTCTCCCAGTATACACACCCTGTAATCACTTTATCACATCTCACCCCTATACACCCATATAACCTCACTCAGTGCCCTAAACACACCTCCATTACATTAAGAAACACATCCAGTCTCTTCCAGTGTGCACCTATAATCCCACCTAATCATCTCACCTAAACACACCCATTCACCCCAACTCACCCTAAACACACCCATAACCTCACCCCAACTCACCCTAAACACACCTCATTACATTCAAAACATTCAAAACACATCCAGTCTCTCCCAGTGTACACCTGTAATCCCACTTTATCCCACATCTCACCCTAAAACACACCTTAACCTCACTCCAATTCTTCAACCACACCTCATTACATTCAAAACACATCAGTCTCTGCCAGTGTACACCTATAATCCCACCTAATCACATCACCTAACACACCCATTCACCCCAACTCACCCTAAACACACCCATAACCTCACCCCAACTCATCCTAAACACATGCATGTCCCCACCCAATACTTACCCATACTCTTGCACCATCTCATCTAACAAACACTTATAAACTCAACCTCACTAAACCCAATACACGCCCATAATCTAACCAAAAAACCAGAAATCCCACAGTAGCCCAAAAAGCTCCCATAACCCCAGCCTGTCTCACCCAAAACCCACCCATAATCTCACCTCGATACACCATAAACACATGCATAACCCCACGATTGTGCTTTTGATTGTCAAAAACCTGGTCAAACTGCAGGTGTAGTATCCCGCTGTTATTTTAAGTCAGTCAACTTGATGCAAACCTTCAAAACACACACACACACTTTCTCTGTGTTACATGGTCTCCATGTTCACACACACTCACACGTTCACATAGCTGTGTGACAGCTCTGATCACAGGTGATTACTAGAGAGGGGGCTGGACGTCTACCACCTGCCTGTCAGCTGGAGGAGTCTCGTTCACAGTTCTCTCTCAACCTGACAGCACATTGTCCATCGTGATCTCTCTCTCTCTCTGTCTCTCTCGGTCTCTCTTTCTCTCTTCTGACCCCTGTCGTAAAGTAGAGATGAGCTCCAGGACATCCAACACATTTCCTCTCTTCTTGTATTTTTCTATTTTATTGAAGCTGATGAGAATGAAAGTGTCTTTCATGTCAATGCTTAAGGTGATGTGCGTAGTGGTGACTGATTAAACAAATTCACTGCCATTTCTTTCATCTCGGCACTGACTCCACCGAGTGACACGTCTGACAGTGTGTGTGTGTGTGTGTGTGCAGATGGTTTGGGTCATTTGGCTTATCTGGTGCATCCAATAAAACAAATTTTAGAATGAAGGTATTGCTCGTGAGAAACAACAATCTTACATAAAGCTGTTCTCTTTTGCACACCATAAAAGGAAGTTCTCATTCTCTCTCTCTCTCTCTCTCTCTCTCTCTCTCTCTATCTATCTATCTATCTATCTATAGTTTTCTCTCTTACTATTTCTCATTATTACTCTGTTATTTATCTCTCATTTTTAGTCTCTCTTGTTCTTTGAGTATCTGTCTATCTGTCTTGTAGTGTTGCGCGGGTCGGCTTTTTTTAACACCCGCCCCAAACTGACCCGTCAGGAGATCCAAACCGCCCCGCCCAACCCGCAAAAATACGCGTGGATAATGACCCGAAACCCGACCCGACCCGAGGAAAAAAAACAAAACAAAACACCAGTGAACCTGTATTGCCATGGAACCTACCAATGAAGTGTCATTTGTGACCCTGTAACCCATAGATGACATAGATTTGTGCTAGATTCGCATTGAAGATGATGACACAATTTTATGCAAGATTAACTGTGTATCAAACAACAACAAAGAAAACGAAAGATCGATTTTTACGTCGTTATTTATTGAAGCGTTGCGGAAAATTGCACAAAAGACATCTCTCTCGCACACACACAAACACACACAAGCGCGCATGTACGCAAAACACACTAGTTGTCAAAACTGTAACATCTGATGTAACATCAGATCTGAGAACTCTATCAGATTTGAATGAACTTAGTAGAACTTAGGTCTTCTTTTAACTTAATCTTGTCTAAAATGAAGTAGAGCGGAGCAACTTGACCATGATATTTCACCAAACTAGTAGCTTATCCTACAAACTGAAAACTCCAAAATTGAAAAATATACGCCGACTGCATTTATGACAGCTGTTCGGAAGCGCTGTGGAGAAAGAGGATGGAATCCACCGCGCCGGGGTTTAGCCTATTTCGACACGCTTCTAGCACACGACCTGCTGAACTGAACGCGCGCTCGCTCGATGCGCTGGTTGCAGGAACGCAAAGCACCGCTCTTGCCATCATCGAGAGGAGAGGTAATTCGAACCCCGTTTACAACACGTTTTGATCGATAATGAAATGCGTTTTGTAACTTTTTGACCCACCCGCCCGCACCCACGATATTTTAAAAATGTCTGCCCTAAAACCGCCCGCACCCGCGGGTTGACCCGTGGTAACCGCATCACTACTGTCTTGGGATGATACTCTCTATCTCACTATCTTTTGACAACATTAATCATAACATGAAAATATTACCTACACATATCGGAATGATATGTGAAGGTGAAAGAGGAAATGAACTTGTTGAAGTTGATTACCGTTGTATAGACCTCTCTCTCCCTCTCTCCTTCTCTCTTAAAACAGAACATAGTCTATAAACAAGGGAAAAAGATTCCTTTCTTGTTTTCCCCCGTGAGACATGGTGTTCCTTTGTTCCTGTATGTATTACTGCAGAGAGAATCCCCCACCACATCACCATTCACATCATCATCACCATCATCATCATCATCATCCCCCACAGTTAATTACTGCCGATCCGCATAGCTGACTTCATCAGACAACCGTGAAAATGCCATTACCTTCATCCCCTTACATGCAACCACCTCATCCTCTACTCTTCCTCTTCATCCCCCTCTCCTTCATCCTCTTCACTTACATCCCAACTGTGTGCTGTAGTGGGACAAAAGAGGTTGGTGGGACAGAGGGAGAGAGGGATGAAAGGAAAAGGGAAATAGAGGAGTACAGAGAGAGCGGTGAGGTGGGCTGGTGTGGAACTTCCAAAGCTTTGCCCAGGAGCTTGTGACGCAAACTCCCAGAAGGCAATGAGAGGAATTTTTCGCTCTGTTTCATCAGTATTTCCACACTGTACTCCATCCAGTAGGACAATAAGACAGAAAAGGAGATGAGGAGGAGGAGGAGGAGGAGGAGGAGAAAAGTTCTCTTTACTGTAATGAAGTTTCACACAAACACAAACACAGGATCTAAACTCACCAAAACAATTAAATGCACAGTCACATCTCTTCGCAAAGTACATCGATTGAGTCTCACGCTCACATATAAATATTCCTTCACAAAACCAGTTGGTGGCACAACGGTTAGGGCGTTAGGGCGTTACCCGTACGAATCCTGAACCAGTAAAGATACCACTAAGGTACTCATTAGCAAAGTACCGGTCCAGGACTTGAACGGACAACCTTCAGATTACGGGGCCAACTCCCTAGCCGTTATGCCACCAACTGCCCCAATTATACCACAATATCGCTACTGTTTTCTTTCTCTTGGACGGATGGTTGGATAGACAGATAGAGCCATCCATCCTTTGTACATTACCTCTCATTGTTTTCTCTCTCTCCCATTCTTGCTAGTTATCTCTCCTTACTAGTCTATCTATCTATCTATCTATCTATCTATCTATCGCCTCTACCCATCCATCCATATATCTATGTATCTAGCTATCTATCCATCCATCCATTCAAGTACCTACCCGTCTAAGTATATATGTATGTTTCTATCTATCTATCTATCTATCTATCTATCTATCTATCTATCTATCTATCTATCTATCTATCTATCTATCTATCCATTTTTTGAAAGTCCTATGTATTTGATGTTTTACACACACACAGGCGTAAGTGTGGTTAGTGTGAGCTGGTCTGCTTCTCCCCACACTCCTCTTTTATGGCTTATCTGCCGATACAGGGATAAAACTAATTGGCTGTATTAAGCTCGGATACAAAGCGCAAGCCATCGGGGATGAGGGGGGTTCAAAACACTTGTGTGTGTGTGTGTGTGTGAGCAGACGTGTGAGAGGAATCTTAAACAATGTGCTGTCAATTTTAATCAGTGCGGAACACACACACACACACACCTACACATAGACTCATGCCTCAGGCCCCAGGTAGACCAATTACAAACTGACACGGTGTATGGATGAGATGCAAACACACACACACACACAGATTTGCACACTGACACACATGCACACACTCACACACGCGAACTGCTCTATTGTAAATCAGATGGGTTGTAGGGCGAGTTTTACATATGAAGGGTGAACTGTTATACACGCCAGAGTAAGTGAGGAGATTGAGAAAGGAGGGATGAGGGGAACGCTCGGGAGAAGAGGAGAGAGAAGGAGGAAGGAGAATAGTTTGCTAATGGTGTGAATAGAGTGGTGTAGCGAGTTCAACTTCGCCCCAGAAACACCTCCACACTGAGACTAATTAACTGCAAGGTGTGTGTGTGTGTTTGGGAGCGTGTGTGGGTGTGTGTGTTGTACACTCGCCACTGTACAGAACAGATGTCCCCACAGTGCTAGGGAAAAATTATAAGAATAGACTTTAACGTTTTTAAAATTAAATAAAGTAACACTTTGGCAGCACCTGGGGAGCAGTTCTTGGGGACGGTACCTTGCTCACCAGGTGCTGCCAAAGTGTTACTTTTTTTATGTTAAATACTCCGAAGGTACCTCAATGGTTTGGGTTTGGGACTTGATCCAGCAACCTTCCGATCATGAAAGAATAATACATTAAAGAATATGAGTGTTTGTCGCTGTCCATGGTGCTGAATGATTTTGACCATTTTATATTGTTCCAAAAAAGTGAAAGTGATTATTTGTTATTGTGAACACACCACAGCACAGCACACAGTGTACCACAATGAAATGTAACCTCTGCATTCTACCCATCCGTGATGAAGCAGTGGGCAGCTGACATGGACAAAGCCCAGGGGGCAGTGCTTGCGGACGGTACCTTGTTCATGAGTAGCTCAGTGGTACCTATATATATTCTGAAATATATAATAGATTATGACTTTTGATCGTATACACTATCGACTATAGAGAACACAGTAATACATTAAAGAAAATTAAAGACACAGTTGGTGACTGTTTATCGTTCTCCGTGGTGCCGAATGATTTTGACCATTGCATATTTTTGAAAGAAATTGAAAGTGAGTGATTATTCGTCATTGTGGACACAGCACATCACACAGTGCACCACAATGAAATGTGACCCATCTGTGAAGAAGCAGTGGGCAGCTGACATGGGTGCCACTTGGGGATGGTTCATGAGTACTTCAGTGGTACCTTTACCAGTTCGGGATTCCGACCGGCAACCTTCCGATCACAAGGTGAATGCCAACTGCCTGATGCTGAAGCTCTTAAGGGGCAGGTCGTGACACTATATATTTGATTTAATTTACTGACCTCGGGCTCAACCCAAAACCTTTAAGATTCTCTCTCTCTCTCTCACACTCTCACACTCTCTATATGTGTGTGTGTGTTTACGCAAGACCATAAAACAGACTGTGAATCATAATCTATCAGCTGTGAAACGGGTACCTGAGTCAGCATTGTGTGGATTATGCAAATACTTCTATTGTTTGCAAATGTGTATTGTGGTGCCACAAGCTAAACATCAAACACAAACATTCATTTGGCTTTAAAACCTCCCTAAGCTTGAAATTTCTCCTTTGGAACTTTTCAAAAGAATAAATAAATGATGAAGTGTATCTGTTATTTCCCAACGGTGCTATTTTGTAGTCAATATTGGAGCAGTGAAATGATTGCCACACACACCATGGTCTCTGATATTCAACAACAGTCTCTCATTTGCTTTTCTTTTTTTTTTCATCATTGTGGGTTTCTTCTTCATCCTCCCTCTTCGCTTTTTCAGGGCGGCAAGATCCCGGTGCGGTGGACGTCGCCGGAAGCCATCGCGTACAGGAAGTTCACTTCGGCCAGTGACGTGTGGAGCTACGGGATTGTCATGTGGGAGGTGATGTCGTTCGGAGAGAGGCCCTACTGGGACATGTCCAACCAAGACGTGAGTTTCTCGCCAGGGGGGAGGTTAGACGGGGTCGGACAAGACCTTTGTGGTTAGGTGTCAGAAAATGACAGAGTCGCTGCTGGCCTTTAAGGGGGCGTGAAAGGTCACGTAGAGCCAGAGTGAGTCAGAAAAAAAATTGGAAGCGGTAAATGGGAGCATGAGAGCAGAAATTCATATAATGCAGAATTCATGGCTGGTCAAGAGAATGACCCTTCTCAAGAATATCTGTGGAGGTGGTCTTGTGGTTAAATTAAAGTGTTTGACTGATTATTTGTCATTGTGAACATGACACCACAAAATGCACAACAATGAAATTTGACCTCTGCATTTGCCCCATCCGTAAAGGAGCAGTGGGCAGCTCATAGGCAAAATAATGGATTGCATGACAGTATTTTTCTGTTTCACATGTTTATCCTCTCTCTAATAAATTTCAGCAATTCCATTCATGACACGGCTCTCATATGGAACGCCATCATACCAAACGACTCTGATATGGAACACCATCATGTGCAAAAATGTAGTTCTCTCCCAGAAATAAGTTCAAAATAAATCCAAATTGGCTCCAAAATGCCAAAACTTCCCTATTTCTTCATTTTCAATTAACCAGAAATTATTGCTAGAGAGTAAAAATAAATATGGAATAAAGTGTGTGCTTTGTCATCAAATAATTTTATGCTATATCCAGATGAATTCCAAAATTGTTTTCTCCCGGCACTAACCTTATTTTTCTTCATAGTACTAAGCCATACAATGTCTCTGCATAATAAAAAACTCTGCAAACCAATAAAACAGACACCGTTCCTACTATTTCTAGTAGTTATATCTACAGTTCCAGCACTTTTATACTACATAAGAGAAGAAAATGAAAATAATTCTAAAGGCGAAAGTCAGTTTTCATCAGAAATGGTCTGATTCAGCACAACAACATGAAGCCTGTATGGCTAACTTCTACACAAACACGCAAACACACACACTATAATGGGTCTAAAAACATAGGTAGAAAAATGCCCCAAATTCTCTTAAGATTATATGGGTTAAAAGAAGAAAGAGGGTGGAATATGAAGGGTGTGATTGCCACGTTCATACAGTTGTGAAAAGCAAGATAATGTGGAAGTAATCCAAAGTATTCAGAATACATTACTCTTATTGGGTAATCTAACCCAATATTTTACAAATTACATTTTAGGGCATGTTTTCCTTATTCTGTAGTGGAATACATTTTAAAAGTAAGCTTCACTGTGCACAACACACGTACACTGCTTGTTACACATACCAGGACAGGTAGAAGAGCATGTACAGCAACATAACTAATAATACGTATTATACTGTATTATAGACATTATTGAGTTTTGGTGGAACTCCACTACTGCTGTAAATGTTCTGCTCTGAATGTTCTACTCACTTTTACCTTGCAAATGCACCATTATAATCACAATCTGCTATGTTATCAGTTCAACTGGCTTTTAAGAGAAATGGAAAATGACACGTTACATCCAAGAACCATGCACTTGGTGCAATGACTATTTTTGCACCTTAAGCAAGAAAAATTCCATTTGGACACACCCTGAATGAGTTTGTTCCATGCACTTATTTCATTACTCTCTCTGTCTCATATACTGTAATATCCACAGCTGTTTTACTAAAAACAATAGAATAATCATGTGAAGCTGTATGGCCTGAAAAAGGGACTGTTGGGACTAAGGAAAGTGTGTGTGTGTGTATGTAATGGGGAAGATAAGAGCACAATATTGGCTTTGAGTGCTGGTGTGGTGCATGGCATTATGTACTGCGCATAGACTTAATTCAGTGTGTTATGGGAAATGTGTCAGGTGTATGTGTGTGTGTGTGTGTGTGTGTGTGTGGTCTCTTACTGGGCTGTGTGAGCCCCTCTCTCTCTCCTCCAGCTGTCCACAGTGGGGTACGCTCCAGAGAGTTGCGCCAAGCACACAGATGTTACCCACTCACAGCCAGACTACACACACACACCCCTTCACGCTCCCTTTCTCAAATGGAAATAAATATAGCATATGCATATTTCTTCATGCCAACACGATCACATACCTAATACCCAAATGCACAGCCCCATCACAGCACCTTACCTTTCTCCTGTAAACGACTAGAGAAAGCAATGACGTCTGCCTCACACACACGCACACACACACACACACACTATCATCCATCATGTCAGACTGCCGCAACACAGAATGTGTATTCTTCAGCGTAAGGACTTTACACAGGCTTTTGCACAAAGATGCATCTTTTTCATGGAAATACAGGGGACAGCCATGTTCCCGCTCATCATCTAGAAAACTTGAACAAAGTGAAACGTGCCAAATGTTCCTTCTGATAACACGGATCGGAAATTACATATTAATCTGCCCTAGATCTGCAGGAGGCGGCGTGCCATTTGAGTAGGTGGGTAACTTTTGGATAGGGCCTGTGTCACGATGAGTAGATAGTATATGGTGATATTTACATGATGCACTGTGTTGAGTTAGTGGTATTTGTTGGTTTGTAATTGGTATTTAGGAGTGAACTGTTGTTCTCTGTGAGTAAGTGATGTTCTGTGTTGAATGGATGTTGTAATATGTTGTGTAGCACTGAGTATCTGGTGATCTGTTTTGACTAGATGGTATTTTCTAGTGTGTGGTGTGTTGAACAGCTTGTGCACTGTGCATCTAATGTGTTAAGTAGGTGGTGGACTGTCCTGAGTAGTTTATGTGCTGTGTTCGTTACGTAGCATAATGGGTTATGTTTACAGTGTTGTGCAGTGTTGAGTTGGTGTCCTACCATGGTACTGTGCTGAATAGGTGACCTGCTGTGTTAAGTTCTTGGTGAACTGTGTTTAGCAGGCAGCGTTATTTGTTGTGTAGGAGTGTGTGTTAAGTTGGTGGTGTTAGGAGGAGCTCACATGCTGTTTTGAGTAGGTGCCGAGTTCAGTAGCTGGTATAACGAGTTGTGTAGTTGTTGTACTGTGCTCTGCACTCTGTTGAGAAGGTAGCCTACTTGGTTAAGCTGGTGGTGTAGCGTGTGGGGTAGGTGTCACGTTGAGTAGATGGTGTAAAGTGTTGTTTAGGTTGCGTAGTGTGTTGAGTAGTTAGTTTAATGTGCAGTTGTACAAGATTGGGCAGGTGACCTACAGTGTTATATACATGGGGTACTGTGTTCAGTAGGTCACATAATATGTGACTATTTTGTTTAGTTGCTGTACTTCATAGAGCACTGCATTGAGTGGCCTACAGTGTTAAGTAGGTGGTGCAGGGCACAGAGAAAATCACGTCCTGGGGCGAGAAGGTGCCACGTTGACATAGTAGCGTAATGTTTTTGTTCAGTTGTGCAGTGTGTTCAGTTGGTCATAAAGTGTAGGTGCCAAGCTGACAAGGCAATGTCCACTATGTTGAGTAATTGATCCACTGTGTTAAGTAGGTGGCTAAGAAGGTGCTATTTTTTAAATGGAGCATTTATTTAATCAGCATTTTCTGTTCAGTTGGTATACTGTGTTGTGCAGTGTGTTCACATAACGTGTTAAGTAGGTTACAGGTTGGTGACAGGTATTATGTAGTTGTTGCATTATGTTCAGTTAATGATCACTTAAAGGTGTGCTGTATTCAGTATGTAACCAAGTTGTGCATGTGGCACAAGGTGTTGAGTAGTTGGTTGACATGTAGTGCGCAGTGTTAAGTAGATACAGTGGTAGCATGGGTATTATCCTGTGATGGGTTGGAGCTGAGGTTAGTAGATCTTAAAGGGTCGTATAGCTGGTGTAATGTGTTGTGCAGTATGTTGACTACAGTAGGTACTGTGTTAAGTGAATGGCATGTTTATTAGGAGGCATCATGTCATGTAGAAGATATATTGTACTGTGTAGGTGGTCTGCTATGTGAAGGTGGTAGTGCACTGTGTTAAGTTGTGTAGTTGTTTGACTAGTTGAGTAGGGATGGTTCGGTTAGGCGAAGTGTACACAAGAGTACACATCCTGCTGCGTTTAGTAGGTGGTATATTGTATTTAATTTATGCAACCAAAATAGTGTGTATTGTGTGATTGTTTTCATTGTGTTGTACATACAATACAGCAGATCAGTTTTGATTGAGCTTACATTTCAAATGTATGCAGTGTAATTGATATGTGTGTGTGTGTTGTGTGCAGGTGATTAACGCTATAGAGCAGGACTACAGACTGCCCGCTCCGATGGACTGCCCATCTGCTCTACACCAGCTGATGTTGGATTGCTGGCAAAAAGAACGTAACACACGTCCTCGCTTTAACGACATCGTCAGCACCCTGGACAAGCTCATACGCAATCCCACCAGCTTAAAGGCTGTGGCCAGCATCCCCTCGATGTGAGTATACACACACACACACACACACACACACAGATAAAATGCCCATCAGACATCACAGATCCATATACGTGACTGTAGCTTCATGCATGTGATTGTAACCCATCAACATAACAGCATGCATGCAAGCATATATGAACACACACACACAAACACACACACACACACACACTATGCAACAGTGTAGCAAACAAAAATATTGTGTGATTACATTTACTAAAGATGCTCTGTCTCCATTATGAGCAGCTGTAGCCGTCTGCTCTCTCCATCTCCGTGCTGTTAGCAACCGGCGCTGCTGCTTAATAAACACTTTCATTTAGACTCCAGTAAAACAATATGAGGCCTCTTATAAACTATTAAACACGCTGCAGCGCCCACTGGTCAAAACCAGGGATTTAGCAGAGCCAGAAATACGACAAAATATCAACAAGGACGTTATGTCAACACGTCACAGACGGAGGAAGGGAGAGAGCACAAGCAGTACACGCCGACCAGACAAACATGGATAGACAGATAATTAAGTAGACAGAGAGGAAAAGAGAGAGAGAGAGCAGTAAAGCAAGAGGGAGAAGGAGAGATCAAGATAGATAGATAGATAGATAGATAGATAGATAGATAGATAGATAGATAGATAGATAGATAGATA
The DNA here is from genome assembly GCA_032718565.1 of Distichodus sexfasciatus. Classification (NCBI taxonomy): domain Eukaryota; kingdom Metazoa; phylum Chordata; class Actinopteri; order Characiformes; family Distichodontidae; genus Distichodus; species Distichodus sexfasciatus. The sequence goes on along the minus strand of JAVGVS010000254.1, from coordinate 66,968 downwards.
GATAGTATTTATCTATCCACTCTTTCTCAAAGTATTTTTGCGTTTCTCTCCCTATCAGTGTATTTAATGCCTTCTCTCTCTCTCTCTCTCTCTCTCTCTCTCTCTCCGTCACTCCCTCCTTCCAGTCCGTCTCAGCCGCTATTGGACAGGTCTGTGCCAGACTTCAACACGTTCAGCTCAGTGGAGGACTGGCTCGCTGCTGTTAAGATGTCTCAGTACAGAGACAACTTCCTCAACTCCGGCTTCACATCACTGCAGCTGGTCGCTCAGATGACCTCCGAGTGAGTGCACTGACCCTTCATTAGCATCATGTCTCACACACACACACGTTTTATTGCTCGTATGAAGGTGCCACGTGTATTGGAAACGGAAGCAGGGTGGAGTTTTCGCTTTGTTGTGTACTGTAGGAGGAACCTCATGCCTGTGATTCTGGTGTCTCTGTCATCAGCGATTGTTTTTCTTCTCATTCTATCAGCGAGTGACATGGATCGTAGAGCAGATGGTGATTATTAATAGACAGAACAGGACTGTGACTGTCAGATTTCAGCATGTGGGGATTACCCGTGTGTTTGTGAAGAGGCTTGCATGACTGTAAATGGAGCCAGGCAAATTAGGCTATTATTATTATTATTATTATTATTAGTAGTAGTAGTAGTAGTAGTAGTAGTAGTATTGTACCTCGATACACATCTTTAGCACAACGAGGACAAGCTTTCTCCCTTTGACGTGTATATTCCAATGATTACGAGAAGGAAGAGCAAACAAATTCACCAACCATCAATACCAAATTATTTTTTCTCAAAAGCGACTTACACTGTTTTCACACAGATTACACTATTTATACTATATTACACTATTTAACTTTTTAAAAACAAAAATGAGGCCCAATGAACTCTAGTGGCCCTATTAAGATCATATTAGTGCACAGTGCATGTCTAAATTGGATTTTACTTGATTATGGGCCAAAAAACGGTCCTTATGCCAGGTGCATGGACTAAAAGACTTGGACGTATTGTCTTCAATAAGACAAAATGAAATAAACCAATCAGAGTGTCGTCTTACATTCTTTTTCAAAAATTGGGTTTGCACCATGGCAGAATGCTATTATAATGGCACGTTTGTTACATATTGTATAACATAGCAATACCCAACATTACCAACACATTCTTTAAAAAAATTACATGCTCTAAACTAATACTAAATCTCTCTTGCAACCCTTCTGTACACATTAATGTCCCAGCTCATGAAAAGATCAGCTCCAGGTGGCCACTTTGAGCGGCACTTAGAGTGGCAGCAGAAGTGGCATGTCTGGTCTAATGCGTTGGAACCTCGTGGGCTTATTTTACTGAACAAAAGAATTTTTATAATCTAGACAATTTGGTTATGAACCATTTGAAACAGACTCTCCTTCTTTCAGTGACTCCCCAGCAGTGAGCAGGAGGAGGAAATCAGATCCAGTGTTGTTGTTGATGATGATGATGATTATTATGATCAGATGGTAAAAATGATGACCAGCTACCATCAGCCACATCAATCTAAGGCCAAGATGGATGTGTTATCCCAAGATAGACCAACTATCAGATTATTTCTTCCTGACAGCAAAACTTTCTTTATTAGACAATTTCTCTGACAGCAGATTTTTCCAGAAATTCGGGAATTCATATGGGAGAGTATTGACAGTGTTTGATTAGTCTCAACTTTTTGGCAGGTGTTGGAGTAATAATTAGTTAATGGAGTAATAACAGTTTTTGAAATTGTAAGAAAAGTAAGAATTTCACAAAATTTCCATTTTACTACTTTTAAGAATTCTCAAGGATTTGCTTTTGACTAATTTCTCATTTCCGGCAATTTCTCATTAAATCATATTACTTATGCCTAGATCATCTTGTTGGAGGTAAGGTGAAGGACATTACTGTTGAGCAGTCTTGCTGAGTTAATGAGACTAAGACGTCGTGCTCTCAGAGAAACATGGCACGAGGACAGCAATTTGGTTTTGAGGCCATTTTAACTCTTGTCTTAATGGAGTATAATTCATTAGATATAATTCATCCAATTTATTTGTTTGTCCTATTTGCAATGCAAATATTGTTAAGCCAATGACTCTTCACTGAAGTAGGTAAAAATATTTATTAGCTATATGCAGTAACTGTAGCCATGGCAGAAATATATTCCTTCTGTATTAAGGGGTGGTTGATGCATTTTCATTATTCATAATTATGTTTTTTTAATGTGATGTAAACACAGACCCACTGGCAAAGGAAGTGCAGCCTCAGCTGGGTTTCCTACATATTAAAACAGAGTTAATAAATATAATAACATGAAGTAAGATATAAATCCTGAATAATTGCGACTGTATAATTACTGTTACCCACAGTTTGTAGAGATAAATCAGTGCTTTGCATCGCATTGTTGTATACAGGACTCCCAGCACACTGTGTGGATGTGGCATGCACCAACAGACTGACTCCCTGACAGACAGACAGACAGACAGACAGATAGGAAGTAAGGTATGCAGGAAAGTAGGCTGGTAGTAAGGTATGTGGTAGGTAGATTGGAAGGTTGGAGGGAACATAAGTATGAAGGTATTAGAAGGTACATAGGAACATAGCTGTGCAGTTTGGTCAAGAGGTTAGTAGAAAGTAGGTAGTTTGGAAGGTTAGTAGGAACATGGGTAGTTAGGTAGATATAAGAAGATATGTTAGAACATGGTCATGCAGGTTGGTGGAGAGGTAGGTAGCAAGGTAGGGAGGTATGTAGGTAGCTTGAGGTGAGGTATGTAGTAGGAGTTAGGTGGTAGATTGGTAGAAAGTAGGTGGGTAGGTAGGTAGTTAGTTGGAAGTAGGTAGTTTAGACGGTTTGTAGGAACATCGGTAGGTAGATAAGTATTAGAAGTTACATAAGAAGGTGTGGTAAGTATATGGTAGGAGTGGTTGGAGTAAGGTATGTGGTAGGTAATTTGGAAGGTTGGAGGGAACATAGGTAGGTAGGTATTAGGAGGTACATAGGAACATAGCTGTGCAGGTTGGTGAAGAGGTTGGTAGAAAGTAGGTAGGTTGGTAAGTAGTTGGAAATAGGTAGTTTGGAAGGTTAGTAGGAACATGGGTAGTTAGGTAGGTAGATACATTAGAACATGGTCATACAGGTTGGTGGAGAGGTAGGTAGCAAGGTACAGAAGTATGTAGGTAGTTTGAGGTGAGGTATGTGGTAAGAGTTAGGTGGTAGATTGGTAGAAAGTAGGTGGATAGTTGGAAGTAGGTAGTCTAGAAGGTTTGCAGGAACATCAGTGGGTAGGTAAGTATTTGAAGCTACATAAGAACACAATTATGTAGGTGTGGTAAGTACATGGTAAGAGTGGTTGGAGTAAGGTACGTGTTATTTTGGAAGGTTGCAGGGAACATAGGTAGGTAGGTATTAAGTGGTACATAGGAACATAGCTATGTAGGTTGGTGAAGAGTTGAAGCTGAAAGTAGGTAGGTTGGTAGGTAGTTTGGAAGGTTAGTAGGAACATGGGTAGTTAGGTAGGTATAAGAAGATACCTTAGAACACGGTCATGCAGGTTGGTGGAGAGGTAGGTAGCAAGATAGGGAGGTAGGCTAACACTTAAGTAGGTCGTTGGAAATGTGTTTAACTAGGGAGGGAGTTTGGTAAATAGGTAGTCATGTAGTTTGGTAAGTTGGCAGGAAGTTAGGTAAGTTGGAGGTTTGGTAAGTAGGTGTGACGTGTGGCCGGTAGGAAGCAAGTTTGATGAGTAAGTAGTTAGGTAGGGGGTTTGGTAGGTAGGTAGGTAGGTAGGTAGTTTGGTTGGTAGGTAGGAAGAGCGTGTGGTAAGTTGGCAGGAAGTTTGTTAAGTTGGAGGTTTGGTAAGTTAGTAGAAAGTTAGGTAAGTTGAATATTTTTATAAGAAGGTGGGATGTGTGGCAAGTAGGAAGCAAGTTTGATGAGTAAGTAGGTGGGAGGTTTGGTTGGTAGGTAGAAAGAACGGTTGGTAAGTTCGTAGGAAGTTAGATAAATAGGACATTTGGCAAGTAGGTAGAGAGTTTGGTAAGTAGGTACAAAATTTGGTGAGTAGGTAGGTCAGTAGGTTGGAAGTTTGGAAAGTAAGTAGGCAGGTAGGAATGTTAAGGTATACCTTCAGCTATTTCAACATCACAAAATAATAATTGACACTGTTCCTGTGTTTTGTCTCCAATACAGAGACTTGCTGAGGATAGGTGTGACTCTAGCAGGCCATCAGAAGAAGATTCTAAACCACATCCAATCCATGCAGATGAACTCATGCCAGTCTCCCACTGCCCTGGCATGACTACAGGGGGCGCCAGACGACCGACCGGGCAGCCTGCTCCGGGGCCAGAAGAGGGCCAGCCCAGCCTCGTCGGAGCGCGCCAGGATAGAGACCATCATCCTGATCTGAACACAGCAGATTCAAGCCACAGTGAGGGAGGGGCTTCATCTAGCCAGGACGGATCCAGACCCCAACCAAACTAGACCAGATTGATCCATTTTAGAGGAACCTGCACCAAGCTCCATCTGTGTGGGGAGAAAAAACAACACAGGGATACCTTTCTGTGCATCTGTCTGTCTGACATCACATGCAGGACGTCCATCCGTCTTTCTCTCTGTCCGTCAGTCCATCCGTCTGCCGCAAACTGCAAGCTCCCAAGCCATTTCTAATTGAGGACATGCACAGAGACGCAGGAGTAAGACGGTTGTTGGGTTGTTGTTTTTTGTTTGTTCGTTTGTTTCTTCACACTTTCGGGTCACACGCAGCGGAGGAACTACTTTTTCGGACGAGCAACAGCTTCCGATGCACTCTTTTTTTCTTTATTTTTTTGTTCTATATTTATTCTCTTTCTTTGTTTTCAATTCTGGAAACTCTTACCTCTCAGTCCTCTGCTTCCTAGCATCGCTCCCCGTCAGTCCGCGGGTTAGCCGGCTTTTTGCCAAAAGACATGACGGGTGCGAGCATCCCATCATTCCTTCCTTCCTTCCTTCCTTCCTTCTGCAAATACGGTTCATTTGAATATATCTCCAGAGTAAACCTTCATATTGAAGGTGCCGTGTAACGGATATATGTGTATATAAACTTTTCTTCCTCTTGCCGACTGGACAGATGCCGGACTCACGGCAGGGACTCGGTTTAATCAGATTGATGGAGGAAAAAATATCCAAACGGAGGAGCCTCGGAGTCTCAGTCGGAGGAGAGTTGGTCGTCCGCTTTCGGAGCTGAATAATGTAGAATTACGAGTTACTTGTGTATGAACTGCTTGTAGGGAAATTTATTCAGGCTACCAAACAGAACAATGTTTATCCTAGGTGTTAACGAACACTTGCCTGTACAGCACGGCTATGTCGCTCCAACGTGCCCTTCTTTACTAAATAGTATGTACAAATAGGACTGTTGCATACTATTTATTCTGCTAGAATGCTGTTGGGGACGCAGCCTGTTATCTTACTTCTTTCTTTCCGTCTTTCTCGCTTCACGCCTTTCTTTCTTTCTTGCTTTCTTTCACCTCTATTCCGGGTTCTTCTTGTTAGTTTTGTGTTGGAGTGTATTGGAGGATCGAATTGAGAGGTGTATGTGTGTGTGTGTGTGAATGTTTGTGAGTGTGTGTGTGTTCACTACCTAAACTCTCTGGTATGTCTACGTTAGTGTTATTGCACTGTTAATATGCTGTAATGCTGTTCGTCCAACAGGGTCTTCAAAAGCCGCTCTTCAAGTGTTTACATATAAAATGAACAGACGAGTACGAGTCAGGTAATCTAGAATGATCCATCTCTCTCTCTCTCTCTCTCGCTCTCTCTCTCTCTCTCACACACACACACACACACACACAGACACACACATACTTAGCCTAGTGTGTAGAAGACAATTCACTTTATATGTCAAGATAATAATGTCGAACTATGTGTGTTGTTTTCATGGCATAAACGACTCTGTCTGTATGTGTCATGTGTTGTGGTTGTGTGTGTGTGTGTGTGTGTGTGTGTTGTCTGCTGCTAGACTGTGCATACAAGGGATCCTTTGCTAGCATATGCCCAGAGCCTTCTAAATGAGCATGGCCCTCTTTATGCGATAATTGAGGCCACACACACACACACACACATACACACACACACACACACACACGACTGTTGTGCTTTGGGCTGACTCCTATTCTCTCTCTCTCTCGTTCGTTGCCATAGCAAAAGGAGTGTTAAGCAAATCACTTGGGGTGTGTGTGTGTGTGTGTAAAAGGTCCTGCTTTGCAGAAGAATAGGGATTCACTATTATAGTCTGGATGTTAATGAGCAAAAATTCAGGGTTATGAGTGTGTAAATGCAAGTTTCACTCTCTCTCTCTCTCTCTCTCTCTGTCCACGTTTCTCTCTTTTCCATCTCTCTCTCAACTTCATTCTTTCTCTCATCTTTTCTTCTTGATTTTTTCACTTTCTCTATTTATCTTGTCTCTATCTAGTCTGTCTCTTTGTGTCTATCTACCTTTCTATCTCTCTGTCTACTTTACTCTCTGTCGTGTCACTCTTGCTTCCATCTTTTTGGCTTTCTTGTATTGATTGGCTACACCGTCTCTGTTTATATAATTCTTTCTCTATCTATTTTTCTCTCTTCTCCATCTCTCCGTCTGCTTTACTTTCTCTTTCACTGCATTAATATGGGCTTAAGTGTGAGAGAGATATACTTCCTCCTCTCTCCCTGCCCTGGGATCAATAGCTACCTGCTTAGTGATTATTATCCTCCTCTCTCTCTTCCTCTGACCTCCATCCAGCTACTCCATACCAGCCCGAACCATTTTTTTTTACCCGTTTGTCCCTCCCTTCTTCACTCCCTCCTTTATCTGTTAGTTACCTGATGATAGTGATAGGCCCAAGTGACGAAAGGGGCAAAAGTGAGAGAGAGAAAATGACGGTGAGAGAAAGAAAGAGAGAAGTAGCGCATATAATGATGGAGACAGAAGGTGGAAAAGATAATGATGGAGGGAAGGAAGCCAAAAGAGAGACAGAAAAAGGCAAAGTGGAGCAATAGATATAACTAGAAAAGATATGCACTTGAAGTGATAGATTAATTGGTGGTTGGACGGACAACCCTTCATAGGTTTTCTGCTCAGGTTGATTGTTGAGACAGAGAAAACAGAGAAGGAGTTTGTAGTTGGATTGGTCAAGGGATGAATGGAAAAGTCTCGCTCTTATCTCGGACTCGATCGTATTTGTACTCAGCCTTGTCATGGACTTGGACAAAGAGGACTCAGGATTTTATTTGGAGACCAGCCGAGACCACAACTCTGAGAATATTACTATTAAAACTCTCTGAGATCGACGCAGGCATTTTGTGTTTATTAATTAGTGTTTTAATAACTCAGAATGTCTTTAACATACCGTCAGAATCACAAGACTGTGATTCTGATTTAAAAATCAGGCACAATTGGATTTTAAAATATTGCAGCACTCAAGTGTGGGAAAAGCAAAAGAGAAAAGTGCAGTGTTTAGCATCTGTTTAAAACTTGCCGCAGTTGGGGCAGATGTGATATTAATGGGCAGTTGGTTCCAGCATTGGGCAGCATTTAGTTTCAGCAAAGGCCAAAAGCAGCTCATTTTATAGACCAGAATGAGTCCAAATCAGCTCAACATTACCCAAAGCTTTAGCATTTCTTTAGCATTTTCAGTTGATTAGAAAATAGTTTTTTTTTCCCATTTTATAATGTTAGTGAGTAATCAACAGGAAAAAAAAATATGTAGAAAAATGTATTATTTGTCATCAAATTATTTTATTCTGTATCCAGACAGATACTGAATGGATAAAGAAGTGTTTCCGCCGTAAAGCTTATTTTTCTTCACAGCACTAAGCCATAGCATGTCTCTGTATAATAACAATTGTGCAAGCTGCTAAAACAGTGAGTTTGGTCTTGAGGAGTGTTCACTGTGGTTTGTTGAGTTTAACATATGATGTGATCAGTTTGAATCAGTTTCCAGTGAAGTGATTTCCTCTTTATAGATGTGTAAGAGAGAAATATTGAATAAACATCTTTTCATGTTCCACTTATTTGTCATGTGGTGTAAAACGTGCATTGGTCCGGTCTCGATCTGGTCTTGGTCTCAGCCCTTCAGAGTCTTGGTCTTGTCTTGGTCTCGACACACTCTGGTCTTGGTCTCCTTTTAGGTGGTCTTGACCCCAGCTCTAGTATGGCTGGATGGATGGATGGAAGGTTAGATGCTCAGGTAGAAGAAAGAATGCAAAATGGATCTAGATCTAGAGCAACCCACAAACCTGCTTGGAATCTAAAATATGAAATACAATTTAAAGCCAGTCTTTCTTTATATATTCCATATTTCCGCTGTGAAATTCACTCAGCTATTTCATTTCTTGTGGGGTTCTTCATGTGTGCATGTGACATCATAAGTAATAGACCTCATAAATCATCTTCTCATTAAGGCAAAGCTCCATGAAATATATCTACAGAGTGAGAAATTAATTAATCAAATGCTTTTTTTTTGCATGTTAGCTATGTCCAGCCTTCTTACTAGGAACATGATAACTTCATCCACTCATGCTAATGTAACTCGTATTGATAACAGCCACTCCAGTGTTACTAATTTAGCCTCTTTAATCCTATCAGTCTCTTAAAGCACTCGTTGTAGAATGAAAGAGAAAAAACTACAGGAAAGGAGTAATTTTTTTAAAATCATATACATTCTAATATTAGTGTTAGCTGCATAAACTGTATAGTAGATGTATTTTTGACTTACCGTGTCTGATCAAGGCTTGAATGACCAGTTACAATGTTATTATATGGTTATTACATGTTTTTTACTAAACAGTTATTTGCATTAATTCATTTCAGACACAGCTCAGGACTAAAGCAACTTATTTTTAATGAAATATGAAATGAATGTGTGAGGGGAAAGTATAGAACAATTTGAGCTCCAAAATGTTCATACTTCTAACAGGTTCTCGAACCGAGGTACAACTGTATAAAAATATCAAGCAGAGCTATTAAAGTAACTTCTTTTTTTTTTTTTTGGATACAGCAATATACGACTCTTAAAAAGTATTGCAATGTCAATTTCTTGCCAACATCATCCAGCCCTAATTCTTATTTTTATCCAGTTCGGAAAGTCATTGTTGGCATGTGGATTTTGTCTCCATCTCATGCAGAGGTTTGGCCCTCTCAGGGAAGGTCAGGTGTGTTCAGATGGATTGCTTTTAGTCTAATTTTATCACTCTTTGCCTGTAGGGTAGACACACACACACACACACACACACCTGTCATGTGCGTTCCAGTGCCTGTCTAAGCGTGCCAACAGGAGTGCAGGCAATGTCACGTCTGTGTGTTCACCTGCACGACTCATACACACAGAGATAAACATGCAGCCAAGGCTGGAAAATGGATTTCTGTGTGTGGGTGTGAGTGTGTGTACATGATTTAGAGAAATAAAACAGCCTGGAACATTCATTTAAAACTACAATAGAGAAAGAGAGACATACAGTGTGTGTATGTGTGTGTGTGTGTGTGTGTGTGTGGGGCCATGTATTTATCACATTGTGGGAACAATTTATCCCCTAAAATCACTTTTATCTGTTTTTTTGGGCTTTGTGGGGACATTTGAGAGGTCCCCATGAGGAAAAATGATTTTATAGAAAATGTGCTTGTTTTATTTGAGAAACTAAAAGAGGTAAAAGATGTGTCGGTGTAGGTGTAAAATTATATACTTTAGTCATCATGGGAGTCTATGGTAGGACCTCACAAAGATAGTAATACATAGACTGTGTGTGTGTGTGTGTGTGTGTGAGAGAGAGAGAGAGAGAGAGAGAGAGAGAAAACTAGAGAGAGAAATTTTTCTGCAGGGAGAGAGGAATAATGTGAGCGTGTGACAGTGAGAACGAAACAAAGACAGAGTGAGAGAGAAAGAAAGAAAGAAAGACATTTCCAGTGAAGAAGGATGGAAAGAAAAAGAGAGAGAGAGAGAGAGAGAGAGAGAGAGAATGTGTGCATTGAGCAACTGAGAATGTGTGAATGTACGAATGAGAGAGAGAGAGAGAGCGAGAGCACGCGCGCGAGAGAGAGAGAGAGCAAATAATAGTATTAAAGAAAGAATTTTCGTGAATGTGTGAATGAAAGAAAGAAAAAGAAAGAAAGAAAAAGTGGAGAGAGAGAATGAAGATGGAGGAATAGGGAGTGTGTAAATGAAAGAGAGAAAGATGGTGTGTGCGAGTGAATGTGGGAATCAAAACTAGAGAGAAAGAAAAAATGCTAATGACAAACATTTTTAGAGAGAGAGAGAGAGAGAGAGAATAAAAGGAGAGATAAAATACATATGTGTAGTCTGGGCCAATACTGCTGCACTGGGTGTGAGAATTAGAGAGAGTTTGTGTGTGTTTGTGAGTTGAGATAAAAGCAGAGTGTGAGAGTGTGAGAACAAAAGAGAGAGAGAGAGAGAGAGAGAGAGAGAGCAAACAAAATAAAAAGTGGGGAAAGAGAGAATAGGAAAGTTAAGATGTGTATGTGTAGTGTGGGCCTTTGGTGTACACAATCCAATATTGCTGCAGGGAAGGAAGAGATGGAGAGATGGAGAGAGAGAGAGAGAGAGAGCACTAGCAGCATGGCATGGACACTAGTTGACACTGATGTGTATATACGGATCTAAACCCCTCTCCTTCCTGCTTCGTGTCTCTGTATAGTTCAGACCTGTTTATTGTGATGAGTATGTCAGTTTGTAACTGTAACTTTCGGAGAACTATTGTACTAAAATGCACTCAATAAAGACCTTGAAAGTCCAGCACTTGTCCGCAGTGAATAAATCCCCCCACTTCAGTCCACCCGAGCCCACTGAACCCACCCCCATCCTGCTGGTGAGCAATTCCTAGACTTTCCTCTTATTGTTTTATTCTCCTTCGGAAGGTCAACACAGTTCTTCGTTCCGCATGTCACGTAACAAACTGCTGTGTGGGAAGGTGGGATTTTCTGTGTCAATAGGGCTCTCACGTCTTATCGAACCCAGATCAGAGAGCGTTCGGCTTTAATTAGCGCCGAACAAAACATCCAGACCTGACAACAATTAAGTGAGTGATTATTTGTCGTTGTGAACACATCACAGCACAGCACACAGTGCACCACAACCATACGTGACCTCTGCATTTGACTCATCCGTGAAAGAGCACCGGGAGCAGTCACTGCTTGGAGACGGTACCTAGCTCATGAGTGCCTCAGCGGTACCTCGTGTCAGTTGAATCAGTACTGCGCCGCGAAGCACATGCATTCATAAGTGAATCCGTCAGTTAATTTTCATAGCCGTTTTTCAAGGTGAGAGAAACTCCTCATAATGAAAAACTGCTTTCCTAAAAAATGTAGTAAATTTAATTTATAAAAAACGAATTGAGGTAAAAGGTTACTGAGGCCTCCGTGAAAAAAAAAAAAAAATCTAGTCATTATGGGAGTCAGTGGAAGGACCTCACAATGATAGCAGTGCCCGACTGTGTGTGTGTGTGAGTTCCTGCATGTGTTCCACTGAGATTAGAAGTGAGGACGTTTGATTTCTTTTCAAACCTGGCGCTCATCCGAAGCCAGCACCTTCTTCCTCCACATCATCACTGAGCCCCGTGCTCAACACGGGAAGGAAAAGTATTTAAAAATAAGTGACTTTTTAACCTCATCGCGGCTTGCATTTCTCCCGGCTCCCCTTTCTGACCCCTCCCAGGCATCCCCTCCCCCTTTCCCCCTTTAGAAATATTTATTTCATTATTTCTTTATTTTGAAATTCGATTACCCCGAGGTATGGCCGGCGTTATTTGGCATGGCAGGTCGTTTTTCACGCCGCCGCCGCTAATGGGCGAGATCAATGGCGGGTCGCGGAGACGACGACAACGCCGCACCTCCACCGCCGCGCTAATTGTCAATTATGCATTTTTAATGGCTGTTTATTGGGGTAATTCGCCGCTGCGGCTGCCGCCCGGAAAACGTTGGCTCTAATTGACGTGTTATCTTTATGGACCTAATTAAAGCCAAAGAACTGTGCGGGGAGAAGGACGGGTGTAGGAATGGAGGGATGTGTTTTTCGGAAGAGGAGGGGAAAAAAAAGGGGGAGGTTTCGCTCCGGGTGCTGGCGTGACACTTTTAGTTTGTGCTTAATTAATGCAAGAAAATATAGAAGGTTTTATTGGGCGGAATGACACCTGAGGTAACTGCTACAAGGTGAGTGTTTCTCTCTCTCGTCTTCTCTCTCTCTCTCTCGATCCTTCCCCCCTTCCGCCTCTCTATAAATATTCACCAAGCAATCACCTGCTGAAGAGGATTGCTTCTCAGCACGTCGCCTCCAGAGACAGGGTTGGAGGAAGGGAGCGAAGGCGGAGACAAGAAATGAGAAAGAGAGAGAGAGCAAAGGTGGGGCTGAGAGAATATTATTTTTTAAAAGCTTTGCATGAACGTAACCACATCACTACAATGAATCCATGTAAAAACGAAAGCAAGCAAGAGAGAGAGAGAGCAAGCAAAGGTTGGACACAGACAGACGTATCTACAGTAAACATATCACAAGCACTTAAAGAGAGTGAGAGAGCGAGAGAGAGAGGGGGGAGACTGTATCATGCATGCAAAATCACATACATTATTATTATTATTATTATTACATACAAATGGACCAAAAAATGTGGCGGAAAATGGACAGAAGTATTGATGTGCATACAAAAACACACATACATGGACATTGTTAGGTCTATTTTAGGGTGGCTTTAGAGATGGCACCGAGACTGTAGATCAGGTACCGTTGGCATTAGGCGATTTATGGAGTTGATCTGTTCAATTAAGTTGTAGTATTTACCATGTTTGCATATGCATACACACACAATTCGTCATTCATTGGAAGTGGCACTGCGGTAAAGCCGGGTTACCGTTCGACGTTAGCACTAATTCGTACATACGTGACTCTGCACGGCAAAACCAGTCGCTTGTCGCAAATTTTCAAAATTGAGTTATGTTTTCATGAAAGGGCATAAATCAAGCTTCAAAACGATACCTATATGGAATGAATCAGATGACATATGACTGAGATATCAACATTCAAAGGAGTCGGGTTTCTCCTGTCACGCCAAGTGAGAAACGGAGAAATCTGCCGTCGAAGTTGACGCTTGGTGCGGTCGCGGCTACGTTTGTATTTACGGTAGCCTACGCTGCATTCACAGCCACACGGATAGCCTACCTGCGTTAGGTTAACTGAACTCGGGAGACGAAGATGGATTCCGGAGAAATATCTTCACGCTAGTCAACCAGTGGATTTACCGTAAATATTGAAGTACAGCGGTCAAAACAGAAACTTTTAACATTCTGCTGGAATTGAATTCCTCACCTCAAGAAAGTCACGTTTTTAGGATGGAAAGGGTAAGTTTTTCAGCCAAATTTATTCACAACAGTACAGTATAGACCTTCCACTGTTTCAAAACACTAAAAACAAAAAATCCTAAATTTTAGCCCACGCAACATAAACGCTCGTTTTTTTTCGGAAACCCCTCCGTTGCGACAAGCGACTGGTTTTGCCGTGAAGAGTCACATATATATATGACAATGAGCAGAACAATTGTCAAAAGTTCAAAAGCAAATTGCACAATTATACTGTTTAATTTGCTTAACAACAACTCTCACTCACAATGTCCGTGTTCAGTCTCAGTCTCCTGGTTTCAGATCAGTACACGGGATCAGTTGGATTGGTGCATTTCTTATACATACATACATATATGAACACACCACACCACAGCACACAGTGCACCACAACCAAACGTGACCTCTGCATTTGACCCATCCTTGAAGGAGCAGTGGGCAGTTAACAAGGGCAGCGGCCAGGGAGCAGTGCTTGCTTGGGGACGGTACCTTGCTCATGAGTACCTCAGTGGTAACTTTACCGGCCCTGGATACATATATATATAGAGAGAGAGAGAGAGAGAGAGAGAGAGAGAGTACGTCTTATCACCCCAAAGCTTCACAGACGTCTTTCCATGTCTCCTCTATTCACCGCTTGCTGTTTAAATGCCTCTCTCTGCTCGATTTCTCTGCGGAGGCTGACTGATTGCAAGCAGCGGTCGAAGTAAAGCGAGCGTTCACATCACAACCTGCCACCGTTTTGTAAGCATGTGATGTTGGCTGGTCTGACAGAGCTGGTGGCGTTCCCACTGCCTGGAGGTGTATTGTTCTTTTGAGCGTCTGGCAGAACGACAGCTCCGATGTGATTATTCGGCAGAAGGAATGGTTCAAAACTGGCTTAAAAAGAACCACAAAGCACCCTATTGTGTTGCTCTGTTGGGGTCCCGTGGGGGTTTGTTTGGGGGAAGACACTGATGCATTTTGGCATCTCCTTGTGAAGCTTCTGTCAAGATCTCAAGGTCCACATGTCCGGTGCTCTGGCTCACGGTAAACAATTTACTTGGACTGCTGGTGCCGCTAAGGGTCTAACTATTTTCATGTGCCATAAGATAGAGCCAGAGCACTTTCACCAGGCGTCTCAGTGGGTGTTTGCCTGATGGCTGATAGGTGGATAGTTGTGCTCAGGAGTAGCCTTCTTCGAAGCTTGGGCTCTCCGTCTCTGTCACAGAGTCATTACCCACTTACCTTGCTGAGGGGGCTCTAATGCCGGAGTTTGGGGCTCTCTAAACTCTAAATCTGAAGCCCCCCTGACTCCCTGACTGGGAACCTGCAGCTAACATGCTACCTGGTGACTGAGCTAACGCCTGGAGGGAGGAAACCAGAAGAAATGGGAGGAAACTGGAGACCCTGGAGGAAACCCATGCGAACATGGGGGGAGCACGCAAACTCCACACAGAAAGAGTCTATGGCTGACCTGGGGGTTCGAACCCAGGATCTTCTCGCTGTGACGCTCCAGTGCTAACCACTGCACCACCGCGCCGCCTCATGGTCAGATTCTTGTAGAGATCATATCTGCATGTTCTTGAAAGACTGTTTTTGCTACTGGAGAAAGAATCAGTGAGGGGGACAAAATCGTTTTATTTTTACAAAGTTCAGGTTCTCCTTGCAGTAGAAATGTTTTCAGGAAAAATAAAAAAAGAACCATAAATTGTGCTTCCACTCTGACAGCCATGATTTAGGAATGAATGTTTCTCAATTCATGTGTCACAATTTCCCATTTTACATTTCCCAGTTCTGTCTTTTCTAGTTTTCCCTGTGTGTTTTCTACAATCTGTTCCTCCACCCTCTTGTTTCATTTGTCACCAGTCTCACCTGTTTCTGTCCCATTTTCACCCTCCTTCTTGTCTTTCTGTTTTTCTCTTGATATCTTTTCTTGTCCTTAACATTATTTTTGAGATTAAAATATTTACAATCATTAAAATATTTCATTCAAAAGTTATTAACATGGAAACATTGCCACTTTTAGCCAAATCAGACAGATTTGCTAGAGGAGTGGTCCATCCTTATGGCAAAAAAGAAATGATTCCGTTATAGTCCTCTGCAGGTGAATAAACTCTATCCTCTTGACAGAAGAGAGCCATATCTTGTTGTGAAGCACATGCACATTTTAAACAGAGCCTTGGCCAAACATCAGGAGCACAAAACGCTTCCACTCACCATGCAGGAGTTAAAGCTCCAGTCCCGGGTCAGATGAGATTGCCGTTCTCCGAGGGGCTGATCAAATTTAATTACGATACATATAATTACCAAAGCAATCTTCTGTGAGGTAGAAATAATCGTTTCAGGGGAGAAGTTGGCACCTGCCGGGCCACTGTGTAATTTAGAGCGGATGGAGAGATGGTGACAGAGAGAGAGAGAGAGAGAAAGAGAGACAGACCAGGAAAGTGAGACAGTGACAGAAGTGCAATCAAGCCCTCTGACAAAGAGAAAGACAAAATGAGACAGACAGACAGAAAGATGAGAGAAAAGAGAGAGAGAGAGAGAATAAGGCAGGCTGACAGAGTGGGGCTAAACATTTGACGAAGAGAAAGACAGGATTACAGCAGAGAGCGAAGTAGTGAGAGGTAGAAACAAGGAGAGAGAGGGTTAAAAGGAGAGACGTAAAACGAGAGAGAGAAAGAAAGAGATGGTGACGGAAATAGAGACACAGTGAGAGACATAAAGAGAGGGTTAAAATGAGAGATGTAGAGAGAGAGAGACAGAGAGGAAGAGTGCAATCCATTTGGATGGTGGCATTATTGTTTTCTCTGGGGGAATATTGGTGCTCTCGGGCTGGTGAGGCCTGTCGTTTGTCATTGGGAAAGAAAGTGATTAGAGGGAGCGCGAGGCAGAGCGACACCGTTCTGATTCAACACTCGCCAAGCCGCTGCTGCTGATTAAAAACAGGCCCCCGCTTCTTCAACCTCCGGCACAAACTGTCCCCTCATACTGCATGTGGCTGTGCACTTCCACTGATTTATACAAAAACACCGGTTAAAAATAAAGACAGACAAATGGAAGCAAAAGTTAAAATAAAGATGGTCATTTGATGGTGCTGATGCCACACTGACCTGTTAAAGATGGCAGAATGGTACATATAGAATTATGGATTTTATTTTAATAAGTGAAGGTTTTATCACAGATGATCTTTACCTTATAAAAACATGACTAGCAATATTAACAGCAATTATCAATTGCTTAGTTGCTTGCTTTTTCTTTTCTGTGCCATTATTTGTCATTATGAACACACCACAGCACAACACAGCAAACAGCGCACCACAATAAAATGTGACCTCCGCATTTAACCCATCGGTGAAGGTGCGTACTTTTTGGCAGCACTTAGGGAGCGATTCCAATTTGGCTGTAGGTTTTCCGGCTCTAGAGGAAGTTAACTGACAGATTCACTCGTGACTGTATGTGCTTCACGGCACGCTACTGATTTGACTAACGAAGGTCAGACAGAACAGTACTGACCAGCTGCTTTGCAAATGGTTGAGAAAGAGGGCTTTTATCCAAAGTCTAATGAGCTTTAATAGATTCACCTGTTGATTCTCAGTACCCAGAAAGCAGAAACTTGTCTGAAGTCCAAAACATACTCAAGGTCAAGAGATAATCAAGCCAAATAGCAAAGATTCAAAAACCAAGAAAGCAATACCGGAACACACAGCTTGGCAAAGGTCAGACTAAACAGTACTACAAATGGTGAGTGTGAGAAGAATCCTTATATACAGAGCACAATGAGCCCAAACAGAAACACCTGTGAATTCGCAGCTCTCAGTGGACCTTACACCTGTGCATTGTTGGGAAATGTAGCCAAGGGCAGTGTGGATAGTGGTTATATATGATGTTGATACAATGCTGATACAATACAGCAATACAGAAGGATAAGCCTTGGCAAAGTTTGGCTCAAAGCCTAAAAAAACTACACAAAGTTGAGAGATCAGCAAAGCAAAAATCAAAGCCAAGGCTGAACCAGAAATAACCAAGAACCAAAATAGCAGGAGTCAAAAATCAGGACAGAGTTTCGAGCTGTCATGAGGAGAGATCTTATATACTGAGTCTAATGAGCTAAAATGGAAACACCTGTGAATCCTCAATAATCAGGTTACCTAGCAGGTGTGTGTTCTTGGCTCCGTGATGTTCACGTTTGTGTGCAGTGTGGAAACAGCGTCCTTTGTAGATTCCAGTGAAGAGGTAAAGGTTTGTGTTACGGCACCACTTGGCCATCAACAGGTCAGTTTTGGATACTTTTTCTTGGATTATTTATGGGCTTGTTGACCAATCTTAACCTACACTGACACAAATTAAAATCTCAGAAACATTGCAGAGAGACAGGTTTCTGAAGTTCCAGCTTCCAGGTCATTTCAGGTCAACCTGGGGTCCTGTGATGAGAAATTAGTTGATAATTGTGGATTTATGTAGTATAGCTGAAAAAAGCTGTACGTTTATAATTTGTTGTAGTTCTGTATTGTGGTGTGTCACTGCCCCACTGTGAGCTATTAGAACATTTTTTGGTATTGATTCTTGTTTTAATAGCCAGCGCAGGCCAAGTTGGACTCTCTGTGGAACTGAAAAGAAGATCTACGAAGACGCGACAAACCCGAGTCCTCGGGAAGCTCGATGGTAGTGGACGATGCACCCGGCTTTCTAATTGGCTGGTTTTCCTCTGGAGGAGGAGTTAGAGTCTTCAAATTGTGTTAGGAAGGTGTAGGCTCCCTACCCACGATCCCCCCTGCTGTTGCTAATCCCGAGCTGAGTGCGCCCAGCCGGGCCCTGCGTTCGATTCCTCCTTGGAGGAAGAAAAGAAAATCGATTAAATATTTTCCCACAGAAAAATGTGAAAGGATGGCTCCGCTCTTCTTTCTCAGCTAATTAGGCTCTGACAAAAGACTGTTTTGTTTGCTTAAGAGAAGGGAGGATGAGAAAGAGGCAGAGGAAGAACGCCAGCCAAGGTCAGGCTCTTTTACAGGTCATTGTCTGAGAACATCAACTTCATTCATGCTGAGTTGTTTAGGCAGCTTCTAACTATTGCAAATTTGATTAAACTATGTGCTAACAGTCAATATTCACAGTTGGATGCATAGCAGTTATGGAGATAGCCCCATGATCGGAAGGTCACCGGTTCAAGTCCCAGACCAGTAAAGGTACCACTAAGGTACTCATGAGCAATGTACTGTTCCCCAGGCACTACCCATGTCAGCTGCTCACTGCTCTTTCATGGATGGGTCAAATTCTGTTGTGGTGCAGAGTGTGCTGTGCTGTGCTGTTTTCACAATGACAAATAATCAATTATTCATTAATGAATCACAACAGACTTAAAGATCTGGAACTAAAAGTTTCAGTTCATGTTTCTGAACTCATCAGTTCAGTTTTGCATATACAGAACCCAAGGATATTTTGGAGAGAGAGACTTTGTCATATTGTCTCGTGATGATTCATTGCACCAACAACCTGCTTCACAAACCCGAAGCTCAACTGCCATCAGGAGTAGATTCCTCAGAAAACCAACAAAAAGATTAACATTCCTTTTTCGTTGTTTTTTGTTTATGACTTGGCACTTAAATGATATGTGGAAAATTATCATAATATCATGGGACGTCTCAGAAACAGCCTATGTCATAAAGAGTACCATTGTGTTTTGCACTTTCTTAAACAGCCAAATACCAAGAAATTATAGTACAATAACCATGTAACATACCAGTAAAACTTGAATGAAGTACTGTCTACTATGTGCCATATTTGTATTTGTTTTACAAAGTGATTTCATTGTATTTGATTATTCATCACACTTTCATAGTTTCTTACTTTCATGCTATGGGTCTAGATCATAAAAGTATATCATTTATGAAGAAACTTAAAGTTACAGGAAATACGCTACCACGTTACTTGTAAAATGTTGACAAAAATTTTATCAGTCAAATATTATGGCTTAGTTACTGGGTAAAGCTCGAGTTTGTGCAAGAATGGTACTAACACAACCCCCCAAAACCATCCACATACTGGTCTAGTCACAAAACATTAACAAGCTGTATAACACTTTTGCAATGATGGATTAAGCATAGATTTTTGACTTTCTGTATGCAAATGAATAATGATTTGTTCCTCAGCATTTCTGCATCAGTTGAACTAAACTGAAACTGAACTAGATAACATTTAGAAAGGTAATACACTACAGGACCTTGTCACCACATGTTCTACATCAAGACGAAATGCAAGAATAATAATATCTCAATTGACTCTAACTTATATAATGGTAAGACTTAAAGGTCCCATATTATGAAAAAATTCACCTTTTTCTGTTCTTTGGACATCCATTTGTGTCTGTACTCCCTGCCGTTTAGATTTCTCCCCTACTTCTACGTCACAGTAGGGGACATTTGAATAACTCCACCCTCCTATCTGAGAAGCTCCGCCCACCAGGTGGAACTGCTAGCGCTTCCTGATCCGCCATGTTTTCTGACAAGCGCTAGTGTAGGAATCACAGTGACGAAGTCGGAGTGTTGTGTTTAACGTGTACGGCTGTATGGATGGTCTGTTAGCAGCAGCCATTTGGATTATTTTCACGTGAGGTAAACTCTCGCCGCGCCGACTACACTACACACGGTTCCAGAGTGAGGGGCGTGGCCAGCAGCGGCTCATTTGCATTTAGGAATACTAATGAGAAACAGACTGTTCTGAAAAGGACTGAAATAGAGCAGTAAAAAGCAGGTGAAAATGCCTTAGCTGAGAGGTATTTCCAGCAAACTACTTCAGAGACATGTTTAGTGGAGCTCAGAGACCCAGTTTAATGTGTTCAGAAAATGTTTGAAATGGGAGCTTTGAAGTGCAGTGCAACTGTCATGAAAGCAGGGCAATATAAATGAAATTAGCATGTTATCTTTGCATGTTTGTACATATCTGAGAGTTTGACACACCTGTGTGACAGTTTGGTGTTACTTGGACACTGTGGCTGTCACTTCCCATTGTGCAGCCCATCAATTACTCATGAAGCTAATTAACTGCGAGGCCAAATCTGATTGGAGGCTGAAGCTGGTGCGGGATTCCACATTTAACCAAATAACATTAGAGTAAAAGCTTTCCAGTGAATACACCTTTTCTGCTGAAGAAATCCTGACGCGCACACACATATACACATATGCATGGATGAGGTTTTTTAGCAGAGAAAAGTGTGGTTGAAGAAAAATACCTCCTCCATTGATTTCCCCGGTTTCTGCTCGCCTCTTAATTGGTACTCGGCAGTAACCCTGAATGACTCCAGAACGCCGCAGTGCAGCCGGGAGCAGGAGGGTCTCATAATGCCGCTAATATTTGTAAGTTGTTCTGGATGAGCGAGTTTACTAAATGAATTTAAATGCAGCAGAAGTGAACAGGAAATAAGGGGGGGGGGGCCGCAAAGGTAGAGGCAGAGCGACAAGAGAAGGTTTCACTTGAATCTATCTATCTATCTATCTATCTATCTATCTATCTATCTATCTATCTATCTATCTATCTATCTATCTATCTGTTTGTGTATGTTTCCATTCTTTCATTCATTCCTTTTTTTAATCATTCTCTTTTTTATTTTGTAAATCTATCGCTGCTCCAGTTCTCTCCTTTTGTTTCTTCTTCTGTGTGTCTCAATAATCCCAGCTCTGGCTTTCAGTTGCTCTCTCTCTTTCTCTCTCGTCAGGTGTTTTCCCCCTCACAGTTGAGCAGTGTTTGTGTGGAGTGAGTGAGCGAGTGTGTAAGTGAGTGTGTGAGTGAGTTTGGACCCTGGGCAGGGAGGGGGAGGGAGAGACATCACCCTACAGCGACGTGTAGCCCCAGGCTCCCCTCAGCACCGCCGCTCAGGACCGTCTCCGGCGTCTACAGCGCCCTGACCGATGGAGTCGTCTCCTGTCAAAACAAGCGCAATTATGCACCAAGAAACAGACACACACACGCACACAGACACTAGCAATGTTCTCCGTCCTGCCGGAGCTCCGAGCACACAGGGTGTAGTGACATCCCCCAAGGGACATGTGTGGACAGGGAATGTGTGTGTCTGTGTGCAGCGTGGGGGCTTCGAATGGAGCCAGCTGTACTGAGACTTACTGACTGTAGAGAGGGGTGAAAGTGAGCAATGAGGGGTTAACAGGCTCTCAAGGGAGTGTGTGTGAGTGTGAGTGTGTGTGAGTGTGTGTGAGTGTGAGTGTGTGTGTGTGTGTGTGAGTGTGAGTGTGTGAGTGTGAGTGTGTGTGTGTGAGTGTGAGTGTGAGTGTGTGTGTGTGAGTGTGAGTGTGTGTGTGTGTGAGTGTGAGTGTGTGTGTGTGTGTGTGTGGTGTGAGTGTGTTGTGAGTGTGTGTGTGTGAGTGTGTGTGTGTGTGTGTGTGTGTGTGTGTGGGAGGGAGGGAGGTGTGTGTGTGGAGGTGTGGGGGAGTGTGAGGGAGGTGAGTGTGAGTGTGAGGTGTGTGCGTGAGTGTGTGTGTGAGTGTGTGTGTGTGTGTGTGTGTGAGTGTGTGTGAGGTGTGTGAGTGTGTGTGTGTGTGTGTGTGTGTGTGTGTGTGTGTGTGGAGGTGAGGCGGTGTGTGTGTGTGTGTGTGTGCAGTGTGTGTGTGTGTGTGTGTGATGAGTGTGAGGTGTGTGTGTGAGGTATGTGAGTGTGAGTGTGAGGTGTGTGCGTGTGTGTGTGAGGTGTGTGTGTGTGTGTGTATTGCGTGATTTCTGAAAGGTAAAGGTTAGAATGCTCCTCATATATCTGTTTGTAATTGGCGTTACGCCTCTCTCTCTATTAATGTCTCTTTTCCTTCATCGCTTCCCTCCATCTCTCTCTCTCCATCTCTCTCTCCATTTTCTCTCTCTCCATCTTTGTCTCTCTTCGTCTATTAATCTATTTTCCTCCATCGCTCCTCTCCATCTCTCTCTCGCTTCTCTATTAATCTGTCTTTTTCATCTCTCTCTTCTCTGTCTATTAATCTGTGTATTTTCTCCATCGTTCCTCTTCCATCTCTGTTAATCTGTCTCCTTTCCTCCATCGCTCTCTATTAATCTTTCTTTTCCTCCATCGTTTTCTCTCTCTCTATTCATCTTTTCTTTTCCTACATCTCTCCCTACATCTTTCAATCTCTCTCGCCCTATCTCTCTCTTTCTTTAACACACCTCACTCACTATGTCAGGCAGAGGTATGCTGAGACACACTCACATTGTGTCAGAGATCAGGTATACAGTAGTTATACTGTCATACCTCCCTCTCTCTCGCTCTTTCCTGTCTTATAGTACACACACACACACACCACACAACCACACACACACACAACCACACACTATGTCACAGGTAAGACATTATTGTGTCCCTCCTCTGCTCATGTGTGTGTGTGTCTGTGTGTGTGTGTGTGTGTGTGTGTCTGATATGACACAGATAAGTTTCCCCACCAATCACTTGCTTATATCTCACACACACACACACACGCACACACTCAGACTGAACAACTGACCAGCCCCATCATCACGGCGGACAGACGCACACTGCTCTGGCAACTCATTAAAATGGAATGACTTCAGCTGAAATCTTTTTTGTTTCCTTGAGCTCCAGCTGTTACTGCTGACTCACATCCAGCCAGCGTGAGTTTCACCGCTCCTGACGCGGCATCTTTTAAACCTCTGTTGTCTCAGCAGGTAATCTAGAAAATATGGAGACAGCAACTGGTTTCTAGAGCAACTGAAACTCATACTTAAGAAGAATCCTTACAAAGAAAAATGAAATATCGTCCATTAAAATACTGCCTGAGTAAAAATACTAAAGCATCTCATAATAACCGTACTTATTAAGGGTGTGATGAGACACTCAGCTCACCAGATGAGATTATACAATACAACCTCTCTCTCTCTCTCTGTCTATTAGTCTGTCTCTTTTCCTCCATCTTTCCCTCTGGGTCTTTCTCTATTATCCTTTAATTCAGGGTGTGATGAGACGCTCAGCTGACCAGATGAGATGAGGCGATACATGATCATGAGAACGAGACAAGACGCCAACCACTGCGCCACCGTGCCGCCCATCTAATGGTCATACATATACATTGCCCTCCAAAAGTTTGGAAACGCCCCACTTTACCAGGGGCGTTTCCAAATTTTTGGTTAAACTTTTTGTTGGGTTCAGACACTAGAGAGGAAAGAACAGAGCGAAGGAAACACAGAACAATCCGAAACATCCAACAAAGCAAGACAGACAGTACATCTAGGTAATTATTCTTTTCTGATCTGGAATTAAATCTTTGCCTTGCGCCATACTTTACTCCTCACTGTTTACCCACAGAAAAGGGATTCATCTGCTGAGATATGTGAGCTTGTCACTGATTACAGACACGACTCTCGGGGTGATCGATGATAAAATCCACATTTTGCAACTCTCGTCCTCGAAAGAAAGTATTTTACTTTGAATTTGAAGCCACCAAACAAGAGTCTTCCTGCCCTTTCTGGGAGGAAAAAAAATCTAATGTTGCACAGTAAATTATTCTCTCTCTCTCTCTCTCTCTGGGACTTTATTAGAGCTAATGAAAGTCATGCCACATGCTGATCGAGTTTCAGCCGAGGAATCAGTCACTCCACCGACCCTAGTCACTCTCCTCCTTCTCTATCTCTCTCTCTCTCCTGCCCACTATCTATCTTTTAAGCTCTCTCTCTTTCTCACTCATGAATGATTAACGCACCCGAAGGCCTCTGCCGACCTCCCGTTCTCAACTTTGTGACGTTCCACAAATGAGGACTTCCACTCTCCCCTCCACCTCTCTTTCTCTCTCTCTCACTCTTTTTCTCTCTCTCTCATTTATCCCTTCCCTCTCACTCTGTCTCCTCAGACACTTGAAGACAATTTGTGCCCACAAAAGTCACATGTGTGAGAACTTGACATTTAAAACTATTTCAAAGTGAAATTGTAACCATTCATCATTAACGGTTGGAGAAAGTAAAAAATAACAAATCTGAAAACATGGTCCTGTGCGGTTTAGACGTGCTGCAAATACGGGGAACACATGTGACTGTGGAGAACAGTCAAAGTGAAAGTGAGTAATTATTTGTCATTGTGAACACATCACAGCACAGCACACAGTGCACCACAACGAAATGTGACCTCTGCATTTGACCCAGCAGTGCTTGGGAATGGTACCTTGCTCTGAGAACCTCAACCTTCCGATCTCAGGGCGAACTCCCAAACCGTTACCCCTACTAAACGCCCTAAAGTGTTTCCAAGAAACTTTTTGGGTGGTCATATGCAGTTTAATTGTATGGCATTAAAGTGGTGGAAAACAGTGACTGAACATTTATATTTATGATATAAACACTTGCCATGTTTTAATCATCAGTGACTCTTCACAGCAAAACCAGTCGCTTGTCGCAACAGAGGTTTCCGAGAAAACGAGCGTTTATGTTGTGCGGGGTAAAATTTGGATTTTTTGTTTTTAGTGTTTTGAAACAGTGGAAGGTCTATACTGTACTGTTGTGAAGAAATTTTGCTGAAAAACTTACCCTTTCCATCCTAAAAATGTGACTTTCTTGAGGTGAGGAATTCAATTCCAGCAGAATGTTAAAAGTTTCTGTTTTGACCGCTCTGCTTCAATATTTACGGTAAATCCTGACTAGCATGAAGATATTTCTCCGGAATCCATCTAACGTTAACCTAACGCAGGTAGGCTATCCGTGTGGCTGTGAATGCAGCGTAGGCTACCGTTAATACAAACGTAGCCGCGACCGCACCAAGCGTTTGTGAGTGCTACGGCGATAGTCAACTTCAAAGGCAGACTTCTCCGTTTCTCACTTGGCGTGACAGGAGAAACCCGACTCCTTTGAATGTTGATATCTCAGTCATATGTCGTCCCATTCATTCCATATAGGTATCCTTTTGAAGGTTGATTTATGCCCTTTCATTAAAACTTTTTGAAAATTTGAGAGAAGTGACTGGTTTTGCCATGCAGGGTCACATATATAGTTATACTCTATGTGCAGGAATGAATGTTCTCCAAAACCATGTGACTGACCAAATAAAAATGTTAGAAGTTGCATGTTCTCCATATCTGTTTTCATTTTGATGAAAGTGTTTTTTGAATTTGTGTAGTGTCTTTGTAATTGCAGTGTGTAATGAATTTGATTAGTATGTGTTGTTGCTTTGCAGCTCAAACGCACTAGATATAAACAGTAAGCAAAGAATTTATACTAAGTACTACAACAGTAACAGCGCCAGGTCATCATCGCTCCTCCTCTTTCAGCCAGGCCAATATTCACCCTAGTCCGGCCTCTTACTTAATCACTCTCGCACTTTCTTTTCTTTGTCTCCTCTGACAGCACTTTTACCATCTTCGTTTTCCTTGGCGCTTCAGTCATGCTTTCGTTAGTTCGCAACTTTGTTTACCTGCCTCATTTTTTAAAGGGGATGATGTGGTGAGTTTCCCACCTGAAACCAGAAGTTTCAAAGTCTTAGTTTAGGCAATGTAGACACTCTTAAACTTATTGTGAGTTGATGTAGCTTAAGAATGATCTTGTAAAATATACTTTGAATGCTGAAAAACGACATAGTCCTGCTTTAAACTATATATTCAATACTACCATATAGTATAGTAACCATATTGTAAACTGTTTTATTTTTTTAATAATTTTATCATATTGACAGCATTCTGTTCCTCTCAACCATGCATTTTAAAAAGATATTAGAAAAATGTATCAATTAGTTGTGCGATTAACATTACTTATGGGTTTGGTTAAATCTCAATTATAAATTCCCTACACAGAACATTCAAACATTTTGTTTCTTTTTAAAATACCTTATTTTGAAGTGTATTTGCCTCTCAAGTCTTCGTTTCCCATGGTAAAGAATGTGTTAATATGCGCATTCCCACAGGACCTCATGCATCAGTGGGCTTCCACCTGTGCCAGCTCACCGAACTGACCCCAAAGCTTAGCACAGAAGCCTGTCAAAGAGAGAGAGAGAGAGAGAGAGAGAGGGAGACCAATCCTTTCTGGCAGCTGCAAAATACGTTGAGCCTTAGCTCTCATAAGCCTTCAGCTTCAAGCAATCATAACTTTAGCTTTCTCACTGATCTCCATCGCCCAAACTAACACCTCACACCGGGTCCCAATGCCACTCCAAAAACCGACCCAACCCTGCCCCACCTTCCACCCAACACCATGCCATCACCTCAGGATTGCCACCCAACAAGACTTGATCCGCGTACCCACAAGGAAAACCATCTCGATATCTCCAGCTTTAGGCTTGGCATGGATCAAGGGCTTCTGCCCAAAACGAAGTTTGATTCTTGTGACCTTACAAGCTCCAGGGTGAAAGCTTAGAGTCTGAAAAAGGCTCAAAGGGTCCAAGCTCGAGACCGGTTCCGGCCAGCAATGAGAAAGCAAGGTTAAAGGTGAACGTTGGTCGATTGTGGCCTCTAAAGTCTGCTAAATGAATGCTTTGTGATGGTGATACCTATGGGTCAGAGGACAACTAGCCTTGATGTCAGACAGCTGTAGGTCTTGAACACTAAAGAAACTGAGAAAGAAGAGTGTAATTCAAAAAGGGATTCAAAAAGCACATACGTATGGTTTGATCTGATCAGTTCCACTGTTCTGAGGCCTTTCCTCTAATGAATAAGTTGCAATAACATCATACATTTTAAAATTCCCTGTGCTACCGATTATAAAAAATTTAATAACTCATTAATAACTATGTAATAGCAAACTATAACACTGTTGCACGAGCATGTTCTTTTAAACATATTTAAATTCATAATTAAACACATCAAAAAATATTTCATGATACAGATAATGCAGATTCTAATACTACCAGATTAATTTGGATGAACAATTTTGTCACATGGGATTTAAAAGGTTCTATTGATAATTACATTGCCATCATATTAATTTGATTTGCCCAGGTGGAAGCCCGCTGTGTTAAAGTGGAAAGCGGACTACACGTTGGCTGCTTCTGTTTGAAATGATTGAGTAATTTCCCTGTAGGAATTAGGCAGCTTTATTCCTTTGTCTCTCTTAAAAGGCAGGTAATCACTCTTTAGTCTTTCACCCTTTTAAATAGAAGTGAGTCAACATGATTTTTTATTTCATATCTGTATCTTTATTTTGGTCTTACGTTGTTGTGAGCTGGATGTCCTTGGAATATATTTCTTTTTAGGTGTCTTGTAAAGCACTTTGATTCTGCTTAGAAAAGTGCTAGATTACTTACTTTTAAATCAATAGGATAAAGTGTAAAAACTCAACTGAAGGCTTTTACTGAATAAAGAAATGCCAAAAACAACAGAATTTTTCACACAGTGGCCATGAAAGCTAGAAAGGGGTGATGCTGCTGAGTATTATTTTAAATATTATTTTTGTATTATGTCATGTAATAGTGCAACAGTCATAAATATGGTTTTGAAAGTTTAAATAGTTCAGAGTACAAGGTGACATTGGCGGCATTGTTTGCTTGCGTAAGCATTTGTGTATATGTGTGTGTTAGTGGGGAGGGGGGTTGAAATAATTCATTGTAAAGTCTTCTGGAACCCATCACAGGTCAAACTACATTGTGATTTCCATAAAAATGCTGTTTGTTGTTTAATGTGCTAAAACCAGAAATGCTTGTACAACATTTTACATTAATCCCAAAGTGATTCAATTCTCATTTTAATTCCTTCAACCATTTCTGAGCCCTTACTGGAATTTTGGACTTTTCTAGCCAAGCACATTATTGATGACAGTGTCACGAACTCACCATGGTGCCCCTTTTGGCAACTAAAAGCCACTTTGTCTTAATTTAAATTAAGTTTAATAAACAACATGGCACTACCTCAAATTTTGTCTAGTCTCTGGTGCTGATACGATTGCCAGCCACAAGATGCTGACATTCCTTGTCTTCCTTGCCTTACTTCAATTTTGATTACTCTAATGTGTTTTACATGAGATTGTATGCATTTGACATCTGTCTCTGCCCAATGGCTTTGTCTTGTGGTTGTGTTTATATTTGGTTTGGAGACTCAGAGCAAATCCCAGTGTTTTTTTTTTCATCTCATTTTGTTGTGTAAAACCTTTCTGTTTAAACCAACCAAACCACAGTGACAATTATTCTAAAAGTGTTATGACAAAGGTTGGGTACTTTTCACATCTGAACTGATATCAGTCCCGGTACTGGTACCTGGTGTTCGGTACCAATACTTAATGGTATTTCATTTTGATACCGTGGACTGGATTCCTGGGCTGGAGTCTGTATTGGGCGTAGATTAAAACCCTGGAGTAGACTACTGCTGTGCCTTTAAAATCCTTTTCATTTTTAGCAGCTGTCGTACCTTGTGTTCACAAAATACATTTAGGGAACAGTTATAGGTCTACATTGTTATATTAGTACTTCCAAACCAACAATATTTCACTGCTACCAACTGAGGCAGGAAAGACGTGGTCACATTGTTCCAGCTGCCTTGTTAGTGTCGTCCATTTCAACAATGATTTATGGTATATTGTGGCACTGATGCGTTTGTGGCTGTATAAATCTTCCATGAAGCTTGGACCTGAGAGATTCATGCACAAGAGAGGAGTTGAATACCAGATCCTCGAAGAGCAAGAACAGAAACATGATGGAGACTGTCTGCATGAGCAACACAATACAACCACGCCATAACCACACAGTAATCTGGAAAATGCAGAAGGTCGGCTGATTTATAAATGTCATCTGAAAAAGAACAGAAAAACATTATAGAAACTGATTTATTTGGCTTTGGCAGGCATCAAACCAGCCAAAAACAAACATTTATAAATTGGTGTGGTTTTCAAATCACCGATTTTTCTCCCCATGATAGAGGATGTGATTAGATTAGATTAGATTAGATATGATGCTAACTATGGATAAAAGGATAAACAAACCTGGGGGACGTTTCCTAAAAGCACTGTTGCTAACGTGTTGCTAACATATGTTAGCAACACTATGATAGGTCCTAATGTACACTATGTTAGTTGCTAATGTACACTATGTTAGTTGCTAATGTGGTTAGCAACTATGCTTTTGGGAAACACACTCCTGAATGAGAGCATGACTAATCTCATATAATTCTATATGATCTCTACAGAACTTGGTTTCCATATCATCCAAATTATATTTAATTAAACTGAATAATATGAACAATCTGTGTGTCAATACATTTTGATGATTAGGAAGCATTTTTATAACATAACTTAGTTAGTTAGTTGAAGTTAGTTATCATAGGGTCATTACAACCCTATTTTGATGTTATTAACATTTTACTACAAGGCAATTAGAGCATTAACACACTTTACAAGTTTATTCTAGGATGTTTTTAAAAATCATCCAGCATTGTTCACCATTTCAGAGGCTAACACAGTAGTCTATTAATCTTGTTTGACACCATCCATCAAAAGGTTGATGCAGCACAGTTGGCAGCAAGGAAGCAACCGGATATCTACGAGTCTGGGGAAGATGAAACTCATCAATCAGTGGCCGCGTCAGCCACGGCAAAGGTATCGAATTAGCACGTCAGTGATTACGGAGGAAATTTATACTTTAGTAGTCTTACAAATCCAATAAGAGCTACAGCCCGGCCTGGGCTCTGTAGACGACAGTGTCGATTCACACCATTAGCATTAAACAAATCGAGAACGCAGTTCTTATAATGTCCTATTGTGCCACCTGTCAACCAGCTCGGGGTGACGTCTTTGTAGCCGCTAAACAATGGCCATTGTTTAACTCTGGGAGATGAGAGAAGACTGACATATAGAAGAAGGGTGTGGGTGGGAAGGGAATCTGCTTGAGCGTTGATTGGCTCGCTGTGGTAGAGTCACTGCACTCGGAGCGGAAGAGACAGCTAAGATAGATGAGGTGTATGAATATGTTAATCCCCATCCTGTTGGTCTAATGGAGAGAGCTGTGATAAGCAGCAGCCGGTGCCAGGAACGATGTTGTAGGCTGGGAAGCAGGGCGTTCTGCCTCTTAGCCTCACACACTCAACACAGAGATGGTCTGCACTCAGACGTCTGATGAGAATTTTTAGGGTTTGGGAGTGCTTCAGTCAAATGTATGTCAACATATTGCAAAACATTGAAAGTTCATCCCGGGAACTTACCAACGCAAGGTGGGGAGCAACCCAGGGTAGGTGCCAACACACTGCAAGACACACACTCACGCCCACAATCACACTCTCACCCATGCCCTACCGGGCCAATTTAGAGTCAGACAACTATCAATGGCAGCCCTTGGGGACGGTACCTTGCTCATGAGTACCTCTGTGGTAACATTACTGGTCCTGGAATCGAACCTGTGACCATCTGATGACAGGGTGAACACCCTACCGTTACACAATTGACTGCCCCAAAACTCAAGCCTAAGCATTGCCAGATGATGAGGTCTCTATAGAGTCCAGGTGAGGGTTCAGCTTGGGAACAAGAACCTCGGAAAAAGAGAGTTAGTGCTATACACCTAAACTCTGGCAATAATTTCTAGTACCGGGTTGGACACTGACTTCATCAGCTACTTTACATTCAACAAAATATTTAAAACATTTCTCAAATATTGTTCCTCCAAATTGACCCAGCATCATCATTCAGTGTAGCAGATTTGTTGGTAATATGATCATGATGGAAATCTCCTCTTCCGTCCGTATCCACACACACACACACACACACACACTGAATGATCAGCATGGGAAATAACCCAACAAAAACAAATTTCTTGGTGATAAACAGTATCCCATGGATGCATTACTTTTATTATTTGTACCATATTTTTAACCATATTTTATAAATATTGGATCAAACATTTAAGATTTGTGAATAAACTATGAAAATATTGAGGCAGATCAAAAGGTAATAAATTGTTTCTTTGCATGTTTTTTAACTTTGCAATGAAAACATCATATTGATTTTTCTGTCAAGTTCCTCACCAAACTTTAATATTTGAGATTCAAGGTGAAGCTTTAGCATTGAGATGATAGCTGCATTATGATGTTGATATTGAACATTCTTTATTCCACACACACACACACACACACACACACACACGCACACGCACACACAAGAGCAGCCCAAGGTAATCACACCCCATTCAGTGAATTGGACATCAAGGACACACACCTGTCGTAGTTGGCATCCAAAAACACACAAAATAAAAGTTTACTAGTTTTTCCCAAAACTCTTCTACACTGGCCTGTGTTATTCCATCTTTAGAGGTATGTGAGCCCCGCCGTGATTCAGCACCACTCTGCTGATTTCACTAATTAATTCTCCTGCTGTCCTCCAGCTAATTTGCAAATCCAGGCAGTTGGAACTAAATCCTGGAGAACATTTGAACTTTGCAAACATGAGCTGAACACAAACGTGCAGCATTCCCTTGACTGAGACTTGATGTTAGAGACCAGGTTGATTATTGGGGTTTTGACACCAGGCTTTTAATTTTTTCTCCACATTTCTGTACTCCTGAGGTTAAATTAGGCCAAGAACTGCAGACTTAGACCATTATGCTAACAGCAGGGGATTAACAATGCACTCATACAACTGTGAAACCCTCGCGAACACAGGGAGAGCATGCAAATTCCACACAGAAACACCTTACGGCCGACGCGGGGATCAAACCCCAGACCCTGTCTCTAACCACTGCGCCATCGTGCCGCAAAACAAAGTATTCAGTTAATTTAGTTTAATTTGAATTTAGATTATGTTAAAATATTTATAAGGACCATGATATAAATAATACAGTAAGATTTAGTGTATTGTTGCGCTAGTTAGGACCCTAAGAACTGAATGCAGGAATTCTTTAACACTCAGACTCAGAGGTCAATAAAAATGTCCGCCAAAATTCTTACCTGTATATCCCTTAATCAAACAGACAGAAAAGTTAGAAACAAACAACTAACATTTCTTACTAAAACATGCTCTGATTATATATATATTTAATAGCAAGATCAGAAGACCGAAGGGAACATCAAAAGGATGTTGTAAATTCCTTCATCGCCTTAGAGTCTCTGAATCCACCAGGACATTCAGACTAAACTGCGGGCTATCAGATCTTCAGACTGCAATGAGAGGGCACGTTAAAACGTAATACGGAAGACAAATACACAATTAATCACCATATAATATATAATCACTGTTCTGTCATTCAAGCACAATGACTTTTACTTTCCATCAAACAGAATGTCAGCGTCTGTTTTTAATAGTCTATTTATTTTTTGTTTACTTATTTTTTGAATTGTTAATTTCATATTAATATTTCACATTAATATGATATAAAAATATCTACATACATGTAAACAGGCCCTTAGAGTTGCAAATTTGACACTGATATATAATGTGCTTGTTCTTTGTTCTTAACATTTTACGTACACTCACTGATAGCTTACACCAGAACTACCCCACCCACCACATAGATTTCGAGTGGCAGAGAAAAAAAGGATTGTCTTCCTGTATATTTGTAGCAGTCTGTCATGTTCCTCGGTCGCTCGGCACGAGAAAGTTCGACACAAATGCAGGAATTCAGTTGAGTGATTTAATAACAGTATGTAGAAGTCCAAAAACAATGAACCAGATAAAAAACACACATCACAGCCAAGACAAACCGGGTGTAGCTACTAAACTCTTACACTGTGAACGTAGTCCCCTTGTAGGCAAACTCAACACTCTGGAAACATCACAGTCCAAGTAATCCAACACTCGGGAACAGAGTAGAGAAAGTCCCGATAGCCTCCCGGTTACTCCACCAGCATGGCACCTTGCTTGAGAGAGAGAGAGAGAGAGAGAGAGATGGAGAAAACCTAGCAATTAGGCTAAAAAAGTGAGCTCCTCACCTCATAGCAGCATGGCTTATCCGGGGTACGTGGTGGATTCAGAAACGCCCCACTCAGTTAACAGAACCACAATCCCAAAGGTAACAAACACTGCCACTCTCCTTGAAACACATACTGAGATGGAGAGAACTGTTCGGAAGGAACATCACCTTGTGGTAGCGTTGCAGATAGCTTTGGTGTAGCCTAGCGGCTAGCGGCTAGCAGTTAGCAGTTAGCCCAGTCAACATTGGCTGGCTTCTAAAACAGGAACAGAACAATGGAGCGACAATGATGGTGAACCGACAAGACACAAAGGGAAAACCAGACTTATATATACAAAGCTAAATAAGGGGCTGGAATAATTAACCAAACAGAAACACATATGTGACCCTCCACGGCAAAACCAGTCGCTTGTCGCAACGGAGGTTTCCGAGAAAAACGAGCGTTTATATTGCGTGGGGTAAAATGTTTTCAGTGTTTTGAAACAGTGGAAGGTCCATACTGTACTGTTGTGAATAAATTTGGCTGAAAAACTTACCCTTTCCATCCTGAAAACGTGACTTTCTTGAGGTGAGGAATTCAATTCCATCAGAATGTTAAAAGTTTCTGTTTTGACCGCTCTACTTCAATATTTACGGTAAATCCACTCGTTGACTAGCGTGAAGCGTAGTTGTCCTTTGAATGTTGATATCTCAGTCATATGTCGTCCGATTCATTCGATATAGGTATCATTTTGAAGGTTGATTTATGCCCTTTCATGAAAACATAATAACTCAATTGAAAATTTGCGACAAGCGACTGGTTTTGCCGTGGAGGGTCACATATTAAAGAAACCACCAAATCAGATTAAGGTGCAGGACTAGAACACAGGTGAAACTAATAACCCAATAACACACACAAGGAAGGCGACAGGACACAGACTAGACAAACAGGAAGACCAGACAAAACTGGGTATAGCGCCATCTCCTGTCTGCTCAGCCAAGGTTCAGACAGGATCCTGACACAGTCATGTTTTGAGTTGTGAATTGAGATTCAGCCTCTATGTGGCTTAACAGTGAATGACAGCAGCCTTATAAGGTAGGAAATGAAGGAAAAAGATATGGGCGAAAAGCTCTGCATCTCTCATTTATTCTGAGTGTGTCTGTGTGAGGTTAGGTAAGGATGCATGTGTCGGCTGGGGTCGGCGTTCTGCCCCCGTGCATCGCTCTGATGTCTCTTCTGCTGACCTCACCGGACCTTCACCAATGAGGAACTCATTAAGGATTCGCAGCTTGAAAGGAAAAGCCTGTCCTTTAGCTTTCAGCCGAGTCTGTCGTGTCTCCCAGTGGCCCTCGCCACATCAGGCTGAGTAAAGCCACATCTCATCAACACCCACTCCGCATGCCCCAGACACAACACAAACACACACTCACAAACACACACTAATAACCCATTCAAAACACAGCCACACTTTTGAGGCCAAAATAGCCGCAGTAATAGAGGCGGAAATTTGTCTTTGCATAGCCTTTATTTGCGAGAAAACGGAAAGTGGCAGAAAAGACAGAAAGAGAAAAATGGACAGCAAGAAAAAAAGTTATTTGTCCTTTGGATATAGACTCACTGGCATCTTCATTGTGTTCAAATGCTTGTTGAGACAAATATCTAATCAGTCGTGTACACTTTAAACTCATCGTTAGGCCTGTTTTAGTAGGGCTTCAACCCTAACCTTAACCCTAACCTCACCCCTAGAGGCTAAGGCCCCCTTATCTGTCAATCCCGGTGACATCCCTGACGTCATCAGTAAGTAAGTATGTTTATTGTCATTGTACCAGGTACAAAGAAATTTAAAGTGCCATCTAAGACAGTGCATTAAAAAGAGAGAACATATAAAACAGATAAATAAAACAATAATTAATTCATTCACACATACACACGCAAGCATACATTCAAACATCAACATCACACAATTTCCCTAAAAACGTGCATCGGAGGTTATGTACTGGCAGCGTTAATTGAAGCTACTGCAGTGGGATAAAAGCTGTTCTTAAGTCTATTTCTCCTTGTTTTAATGCTTCTGTAGCGTCTCCCTGATGGGAGCAGTTCAAAAAGTGTGTGTCCAGGGTGAGAAATGTCCTTTATGATGTTTTGTGCCATCTTGAGGCACCGGGAACCGTGCAGCTCCTCCAGTGTGGGGGGAGGGCAGCATTTTAAAAGGGGGCATCATTTAAAAAAAACCCTGTGTTTTACTCGTTTACAGGTGTCCTTCTTGTGATAATTCAATAAGGGAAGTTCTGGTGGTGTAAGTAATGGCATTGTTTTTGCTGTGACAGGGATTTTCTTGATACACTTTGGACTATTTAATAGGCATTATTTATAAGTAATGTACATAATGCCGCCTAATGTAACTTCAAGATCCTAGTTCCATAACCCCAGTAACAAGAAAGAATCTAAACGGCTTTTCCTGTCGATAAAATCTCTGGTGCTATAAGGACATTTGATCTTCATAGAGTTCAGCTAGAGAGAGAGAGAGAGAGAGAGAGCGCAAGAGAGACCCCGCCAACTAAATAGACACCAACCATCCTAATCTAATCTGAGCATCATTAATTACGAGAGGATGGATTTACCACAATCACTGTTCTATAACTAGTCTCTAGGGTTCAATGCAGCAAAGAAAAGAAACACTTCTTTCCTCTTACAGAATGAGATTAAACACTAAATTCATGCAGATGTACTTGAGTGGAAAAGTGAATACTGAAGCAAAGTCTTGGCAGAGCAAGGGAATTAAATTAACTCAGAGTCATGCTGCTTCGCTTCTCCCCCCCCCCCCCCCAACCCCTTCTTTCTGCCATCACTGCCTTTTAGTTCTGCTTGTAACAACAGAGATTTCTGCTTTTTATGTCTAGTACTTTCATCACATCATGATTTGATATCCTGTATAAACACTACCCAGATAGCATTTACATTTATGTCATTTTTTCAGATGCTTTTATCCAGAGTGACTCACATTTTCTAATTATAGCATGTCTCCCTGGAGCAAATAGGGGTTAAGGGACATGCTCAGGGGCTCAGTGGTGGTTTTTCACTCTAAAAGGATTTTAACCCTGAATGTTTTAGTCACGGTCGGCACGGTGGAGCAGTGGTTAGCGCTGCCACCTCACAGCGAGAAGGTCCTGGCTTCGCCTGGCTTGTGGAGTTTGCATGTGCCTTGCCTCTAACTCTCTTTGTGTGTTTGCCTTGCCTTAACTCGCTCACCTGTCGACTGTAGAGTCACAATGTTTACCACCTGAAATGCACAGACGTGATTGGCGGGGTGGTATCACATGGGATGGCTTAACTTGCATGCAATTGATCTGTGTTTCCTCATCAATGAAACCACTACCAAAAAGACTACAAAAGCTGCGCTGGCTAAAATAGAAGCACTCTGTCAGGTTTTAAAACATAACCTTCCGTTTTGGCTATAGACGGACCGCAGTCCAGGTCCGGACCCAGAAGCTGTCCAATACGGACTTGGACTGCGGTCCGTCTGTTAGTGAGCTCTGCTTTAGGTGTTTCACTATGTAAAAACTTGTCTAGTTAAAATCTCAACAATCTTAGATTCTATTCAAAAACTATAATTTGGATTTTAAGATTGACTGCAAATATAGAAAGAAAGGGATGTAAGAAAAAATACAGTAAATAAGTTTAGAACACAAGATTCCTTTCCACCTTCAGGCTTGGAGTGCTCTCATTCTCTTTTTCCCCCGTCATCCTTTCAAGCCACAGATTAAACCCACCAGAATAAGACTGACCGTCATGGTCAAATCAAAGATGTCTGACACAAGACTCCAAGCCATATCTAAAATATCTATATTGAACATGAAAAATCGTTCTGCCATTTTTCAGCAGCTAGCCGGCAAAGCAACAAAACCTTTATTATTCACGAGGACACTCCGGGCCTTTCAGCCTATCAGTGATAATGTCTTATATTACGAAGAATAGCGTGAAGAGAGAGAGAGAGAGGGTGAGAGAGCAAGAGTGAGAGACCAATTTTGTCACCATGGAGACGTCATTTCGTTTATGCACTTTTCTCTCTCGCTGATGTGTGTCTCCAATCAGGGTGGAAGTTTGTCGATAATGTCCAAGGGCATTGCAGACATGCACCTGAATATGAGTATTTTTTTCCCATCCACTGGCCTCATTTTTCATTTCAACTTTAAACGGAAACCAGGGAGACGTCATGACGTCAAGACAATGGCGTTAAAGGTGCGTTTCATCGAATTTGCCATTATTACATCTAAACGTTTGCTCTTGAGAGCAGTTTTAGAGGAAATCATGAGCACTGAGAAACAGTTTGAGCCCTTATTGTGGCAGAGAAAGAGGAAGGATTTCATTACTTTTGTTAGCTGTCTAATACACTGACATCTCTGGCTCAATTAGGTCAAGGCTTTGAAGAAGAAGGAGAAACATGGAGAAGAGACTGGGAAAACAGGAGAGTCTCACCACGAGGTAAGCTAGTTGTTAAGGTTTCAATGAGGTTTATGTTACATACATAGAAATACTGGGTGTAAAACAGTGAAAGTGTTTTTAGCTTATCTTTGGCAGAAATAAAAAGTGGTTTGGGGTTTGTGTAAAAAAGTGAAGTATGTCAGGTACATGATGGGTGGGGGAGGAGGAGTGGGTAAGGACAAGGCTTGAGTGTTAACACTTGGGTAGCGCTAACCGTAAACCTAACCGAAAATTTAAAATTTCACTCCTGCCAACTGACCAAAGTTGACAACCCCTTTATAGGATTTGTCAGACATTCTTATCCAGACCATCTTACATTTTATAATTACAGTTGCAGTCTCCCTGTTGCAACTTGGGATTAAGGGCCTGTTCACACATGAGCCAATTTCTTTATGTTTATTTTTTAAATTGCGTTTACTTGACATTCAGTTAAAAACACCTCCGTAAACACTAGAACACAAAATGATTCCAAACTCGAATGTTTACCACTTGCCTGCATCATGTTTTTTCCTGTCAGTGAATAGCAGGCGACATGCCTAGTGTGGATCATGATACAGTAGCCTTCTTCATGGTTACCATAGTCACTTGTGGTATGTAAGGAATTTAAGGTATTTAACGCACGTGCACAATAGAGCTAAACACGTCATCCATGGACGTCGTCAGATCCGTTTTAGGGGAGCTTTAGCCACCATAAAAAGTTCCTAAGCCTCCCTATAATTATAGGTGATTTTTTTTTCATATAAGTAATTCGTGCAGGCCTGCACTAAATACAAACCAGCAAGAACATGATTGTAAATAAATAATAATAGTTCTACAAGTTGTTATTATCTGATTAAAATGATGGTTCTGTTTCCTAGCACGGATACTAGGCAGGTGGGCGGGCATATGGACCCAGGTGGAAGCTGCATGTCATTGCTTCTCTGTTAAGCAAAGGTAACGTTCCTGATGTTGACAGGGTCTTCCAGAGAAGGCAGGGAAGGAAAGAAAGTGAGCCAGATACCAGATCCTGATAAATGCTCCTCAGATAATCAATTAATTGATGAAGCCTATTTAGGTGCGATGAAAAAAATGCACATGCATAACCCTAAACCTGGATGAAGATATAGCTGGATTTGAACTCACATAGATGAATATCGTACTTTAATCACAGCAAATGCAAACAGTGACTAAAGTGTAAAATACGTTTCCACACGTTCTTTGAGTACATTTTAAGTGTCTGATAGTTGGTGAATCTGAATATTCTAAATGTCCATCAGTTAATATGTCTTGGGAGCCATGGAATACGGTAATTGTCTTTTAACAAATAGTGAGTGAGAGACTATTTTTCATTGTGAACACACCACACCACAATGAAATGTGACCCCTGCGGGTACCACAGACTACTGAGCTTTTCAAAAAAGAACTTAAAACATTTCTTTTTAGCAGAACATATAAAATTTAATTGAACTTAGTGGCAGCTTTCATCTTTTTATATCTATGTTCTTATGATGCAAGCTTGATGTCTTATGTTAGTTTTTAATTTTATATAATTTATCTTACCACCCTGAGATTTATTCTCTTGATTTTTATAATGATGCTTTTATTTTGTGGCACTTTGAGATTTGTTCTAAATGTGAAGTGCGGTACAAATAAAATATATTACTATTATTATTACCCCATCCATGAAGGAGCAGTTGGCAACTAACAAGGCCTGCTTGGGGACGGCACCTTCCTCATGAGTTTCCCAGTCCTGGATTTGAACCTCTGACCTTCTGATAACGGGGAAAACACAACCTACTGTTATGCCACCAACTGGCCCAATAAATTAGTCACCCTTGCCGTAAATGCTAGCTGTAACTGTTGGTGACATTTTGCGTGCATTACAAATTTGAAATTATGAGGGGAGCAAGTAAGGCAGAGTTGTGTCGGCTTGTGCAAAGTGCATGCCAATGATGCATCAACTCTGTCCCTTTACATCTAAGGGAGCAGATGTTTTACCGTCCTGCTTCTACATTCACCCACTTTAAATCATACTATGTGCCATGTTTAAGTTTCTGAAGTTCGACTTTGACAAGCCATGGCAGCGCTGATGAAACAGAATCTGTTCATTTTAAGTTCCGTTGCCAGGTATTCCCTGCGTCCCTACTCGGAGGACCGAATCCGGCCCAACATGCTCACATTTGATGGCTGAATTACAAAAGCATCCAAAAATGGATTAGAGGCTGGCCCAAATTCTCCATCACCTCATACTGCAGCAGTGACAGCGCACAACTCTAATCACTTTCCAATGCACGTCCATTATGTTTGACATTCTATCTAAATCACAGCTGTTGCTTTGAGGCTATATAAATACCACCCACCTACAGCACCCACCCTCTCCCTCTCCCACTCTCTATTATACAACAAAACACCCATCACCAAAGCAGTCAGTGTCATTAACGTGGTAAGTCAGGTGTATGAAGTGTTACATGCATCCCCATCTGTGTTTGTTTAGGTCTGTGTGTGTAAGTGAATGTGTGTGTGTTTCAGCGTTTGGGTAGACTCAGACATTGATAAATGAGCTGGCTTTATGAGCCAATAGCGTTCTTGTGTTGGCTTGGTATTACAGGTCCCCTGCTTTCCTGTGTGTTAAACATGTCTGGGGGTCTAAACACACACACACACACACACACTCGGCTGGCAGGTCCCCAAGTCAACCCTGATGTCCGGGAGTGGACTCCGAGCAACAAGCATGCCAGAAGCTTCTTCAAAGAAGCAGACACAGGGATGGCAATGATGGCAAATCTGGAGAAATTCCACATGAACCCAACAAGGTGGGAAAATGATGCTAAGCACTAGGTTGAAGGAATTAAACTTGCTGGAGAAGATTTCACTGTCACTGGACAGTTTGGACCTGGAAAATGAAAAGACCAGTGACAATGTTGTCCTTTCAGAACATGTTATGAATGAAAGGGAAGAAAATGGGGTACTTAATGAGGTGTCAGCTTGGGTTTTAATTACAAAGTGCAAAGTGTGTGTACTGCAAAGATAAATGGTAAGTTGGTAATATAGCAGGTAGGGCGTTTGCCCCGTGATCGAAAGGTTGCCGGTTCAAATCCCGGGTGCCACTGAGTGCCATCCCCAAGCACTGCTCCCTGGGGACTGTCCATGTCAGGTGCCCACTGCTCCTTCACGGATGGGTCAAATGCAGAAGTCATATTTCATTGTGGGGTGGCACGGTAGAGCAGTGGTTCGTGCTGCCACCTCACAGCGAGAAGGTTCTAGTC
Organism: Distichodus sexfasciatus; assembly: GCA_032718565.1. Classification (NCBI taxonomy): domain Eukaryota; kingdom Metazoa; phylum Chordata; class Actinopteri; order Characiformes; family Distichodontidae; genus Distichodus; species Distichodus sexfasciatus. Next base: position 26,127 of record JAVGVS010000254.1, on the reverse strand, counting down.
TCCCAAGACCCCAGTTGGGATTAAGTGGTTTGGATAATGAATGAATGAATATTTGGTTGTGGTGCAATGTGTGTTGTGCTGTGGTGTGTTCACAAAGTTCACAAAACTCACTTTCACTTTCAAGATCAGCAATTGATATGAGGCAACATCATGTGCTGAATTAACACCAATGTTTCCAATCACATCAAATCACAAAAAAGCATCTGAGACATCATTTGCCATTTTATTCCTAAGCTACACTGCCACAGTTTGGTGAGAGAAGTTACAATATGTATCATGTGTGATCAATGTTTTTCATTTTGGACGGAGATCATTGATCAGTCGGTTTCTCAACACTGACATAATTGTGTGTGTTGTGGAATACAACATACAGTACTGTGCAAAAGTTTTAGGCAGGTGTGAAAAATGCTGTAAACAAAGAATGCTTTTAGAAATATAAATAATGATTGCATAAATAATGAATATATTCTGCAGCAGGACAACGACCCCAAACATACAGCCAAAGTCAGTAAGAACTATCTTCAGCGTAAAGAAGAACAAGAAGTCCTGGAAGTGATGGTATGGCCCCCACAGAGCCCTGATCTCAACATCATCGAGTGTGTCTGGGGTTACATGAAGAGACAGAAGGATGTGAGGAAGCCTACATCCACAGAAGATCTGTGGTTAGTTCTCCAAGATGTTTGGAACAACCTACCAGCCGAGTTCCTTCAAAAACTGTGTGCAAGTGTACCTAGAAGAATTGATGCTGTTTTGAAAGCAAAGGGTGGTCACACCAAATATTGATTTGATTTAAATTTCTCTTTTGTTCATTCACTGCATTTTGTTGATTGATGGAAATAAATGATTAACACTTCCATTTTTGAAAGCATTCTTTGTTTACAGCATTTTTTCACACCTGCCTAAAACTTTTGCACAGTACTGTATATGGGTACTTGGATGGTTCTTAAATGTATTCTTAAGTATGTGAGCATGCAGACACTAATGTGCACTTTTTCTACACCAGTGTTTCTAGACTTCAGTTCTTAGTATGGGAAACCAAATATTTTTCTAGCCCCAACCGGTCCTTAATGTTTCCTGAAAATCATAAAGAAATGTCCTCATAGTGTGTTCTACTAAGAATAACTTTACAACGTGACTAATTTCCCAAATGAATATGTCACCAAGAGCATTCCAGAAGAGCTTGACCCTGTGACACAATAGCTAAAAGAACATGGGACACTAACATTGCTAATGTCATGCCTGTTGTGCCCTCAAAGGAATCTTTGCACAGCCAAAGGCATTCGAATGAACTTTTACAAATGATTACAGGAACCAGATCTCACCTAAAAAAGGGCTCACGACTGCAGTGAATATAGCTACGGCTGAATTCCCATCTCCAATTGGACCTTGCATCCTCAGGGTCATATGCTGCTTCCACCTGGACATCACTTTTTACTAGAACTTAGAAGGACTGTGCTTCAAATTACTGTCGCAAACTTAGCTCAGAGATTTCTTTTACTTTATCCTGCAATGGCATAATAATAATAGTAATAATAATGATAATAATTATGAGGAGGTAATGGACAAGCTGGCTGGCTACTTTGAGACCTTGCTAATTGGTCTTGGCCCTTTGCTGAGAGATTCCGGGACGAATCCCTGGAACTGATAAAAGGTCAGAAAAGGTGCTCAGCATTTTTGCAGTCTCAGTGCTGAATGAATAACTCAATAATGCCCATCTGACTTCAGTATGAAAAATACAGATACATTTTTTTGCATGGTATGACTCACTAACTTTGTTGGCTGCAGCTGTTAATTTAAGTCTGAGATTGAATGTTGAACTTTTCTGTACATATCACTGATTACAGTATCTATATCTGCACAAATTACTGTAAGTATTGCTAAAACTATAGTTTTCCATTGATGTTACAATATCTGCACATACTAGATCCGACTTGAATGTTAGCACATGGTCTCGTCTGTCTGTATACTTGTACAGTATATAGCAGAGATGACAAAGAGTACTTTGACTTTGCAACTGTGAAGAACAGGTTTACTTGGTGGAAACTTTTGGATATTCTTTTGGAATTTATACTGCTCATAGAGGAGGTGAATTTTTATCCTTATGTGGCCTTTTTGTTGTTGTGGACCTGGTATAACTCGGATTGGAGGCCATTCTCTGTGCCGTGCTGTGTTCACACTGACAAATACTGACATACAAATAAACTTGAGGTGGTTTCTCATTGACACAATTTTTATGCAGTATAGTAGTCTCGATGTGGTTTCGCATCATGTTAATATCTGCATTCAGCGTTTACCTGATTAAAAATGAGACAAAATGAAAATGACCACACTTAGAGTAGTGCAATAACTCATTACACGCTAGGTTGCATTATAAATTCACGTCTAATGTTATCAAATATCTCAAGTTTAAGGCAAGATTCTTTATTTCTAAGTTATGAAAGCCAATATATCATGTATATTGTTTTGTCCTATTTTGGCAATGATATCTTCTCTGAAAGTATTGAATCTGGTAAGATTGAATGTTTTTTTATTTATTATTTGTCATATCTTTTTCATTTCTTCCTGAAACTGATAAAATATAGTTTGAATAAAATAATTCAGAGTAAAAGGAACAGTTAATCACTGAAGAAGCCATTGAATAATATTACCTTTGTGCTTCTTTTTTCTCCAGAATATATGAAAGCAGACATAGAGACTTGCAATAGTGATCTAAAAGGTCAGACTCTTGTCTCTGCTCTTTTCTCTTTGATACTATGGGTGGGCGGAAAACTGTATATTACATACATACTTGCCAAATGCTACATGCTCGAGCGTTCAGTCTTTCACGGTCTGCTTCTTTTCTTCACGCAGTTTATTTCCTCCTTAATTCGTCTCTCCTTTTATTCTCATATTCATTATTTTTATTCAGAGCATAGAAGCCTGCTCACACCTTCTGCATTTACAAGGGCCCGTTAAGCTCTGCCTCCAATTAGCCCATAATTGATTAACGAAGTACATCATGAACCATGGGTTTTAATTAAACAGGGAACAGTCAATGCTGCTGCGAACAGGCCTTGACAAAGAAAACGGCAAAGGGGCTGTACGTGCCAAACAACTAATGTAGCACAAGTCAGGCTAACATAATAACGATAACTAAATTCATGAAGTTCTCTTTTAGCGTCCACTGACGATAGTTGGGGGCAGCACGGTGGCACAGTGGTTAGCGAGAAGGTCCAGGGTTCGATCCCCAGGTCGACCATGAGGCTTTTCTGTGTGGAGTTTGCATGCTTTCACCGTGGATAGAATCCAGTTCCCCTGCACCCGCCAGTTGGGATTAAGCAGCTCGAAAAATAAATGAATTAATCAATTTTCTATACATTTTGGCGTTTCTGGAAATGCTGCAAATGGCCAGAAAAACATCAGCTTGCGGTGTGAATGTTTTGGGCCGGTGCTGTGGTTTACCTAAAACTGATAAATGGCCTTTTCTCTTCTTGTCTTGTAGAGCGATCCAGAGGTACGTGGTTCAGCTTGAGAAAGTGAAAGGCTGTTTTTAGTGTTTTGTTTCAGCTGGCTGGATTTGCTAATTAGCTGAAGGCCAGCACGTAGAATTAACTGCTGAAATCAGCTGGGTGATTCAGGCAGAGCGATTATGGCAGGACTTTTCACTTTTTGAACTTGAGCAGACGCACCTCTAGGGCATCACATCCCATAAAGCCACAGCACTTGCATAATTTTTCTCCCTGCTTTATCACACCTGCTCACAAAGAGTTTGATCGTTAGCTGATAAGTTAAATCCCATCTGTTAAATTTTTTTTGACGCACCAATGTGGCCCTCCAGGGCTGGAGTTTGACACCACGGCTCCATTAGACTACCTTTAATGTCGACAACGTTCCCCACCGATTGACATGACAGATTCTGGTGCTGCGCTTCATTAGAAACTGAGTTCCGCATGGTATAATGGCCTATCACCATCCAAACAGTCAAATGAAAATGAAATCAGACGAATCACTTTCATAAAACAGTCTGTTTCATCCTGACCCGGGCTCTTAAACCTCGGCAAAGAAATCACACAGCAAATCATTAAACCTCCAATACCGCGGAGAGATAATAAAAACCTGTCGAGGAGCCTGAGTTCATCAATAATTCGTATGGTGCGGTGAGTGGCTTTGGGAGCGTATGCAGATGATGAAAACGAGGGAGCCGAACATATTAATATTGCATAGCTCGGCGTTAGCCTTATTAGCAGAAGCAGGTAGCTTAACGAGGCTGCCGCGGTCGAACTTGTCAATATTTCATCTACCGAGCGAGCGTTCCCATCGAGGCTGATTTGTTTTTCCCCTCCCTCACCGATTGCCGAGGACTGACGTCTGTTTTCTAATTAGCGCTCTTTACTAAGGGCAGTGTTTTGCTCCAAACAGGCAATTAAGGAGAACGGTGTTTAGCTAATTCAGTTTGACAGTAGATTATGCCAGTAAGTGCCTGGCAGAATTACAACTTTTTTAAGTAAGGACAATTTGTACGGGCTAATTGCACTTAAAAGGGAAAACCCAGGTTTTAATTTGTGGTGTAATCAATATAATATTAAATTAGATTCATGTTTATTCCCCCGCAGTTTATTAACAACGAGAAATGTGATGATGTTCCTGGTTAAAACCAGGACACATGTTTCTGAACTCAGAGCACACATATTCCCTTTAAAATCATCCTGAAGAACAAGAAGTGATCCAGTGACTAATGTAATTAGGTGTTATGATTTGGGGCAGTTGGTGCCATAATGGTTGGGCATTGGTAACTGTGATCAGAAGGTCATCAGTTCAAATCCCAGACCGGTAAAAGTATGACTGAGGTACTCATGAGGAAGGTACTGTCCCCCAAGCACTGCTCCCTGGGTGCTGCCCATGTTAGCTGCCCACTGTTGCCTCATGGATGGGTCGAATGCGGAGGTCACATTTGGTTGTGGTGTGTTCACAATGACAAATAATCACTCACTCACTCACTTACGATCAATGCATATTTCAAGTGCAGGGTAATATGTTGATGCACTTATCAGATCCCTTCGTATTTGTGATAAAAGTTCTGTTTTGCAGAGACAGATTCTCAAACCAAAAATACAAAGATGCTGTAATGAGACATTCAATAAGAATTGAGGTTCAAGCTTCACCACAATTACACTGTAATTACACCATGTTTCAGCAGGTAATTACATATTGATCACCTGTTATTACATGTAATTACACAATGTCTGACAAAGCACTTAAGGGTGAAGTTAGACAAGAGCAGGAGGTGTAATAAACACCATTTTTAACCTCATATACCACTTTTCCCCTCTTCACGATGATTTAAAGCAATTTAGACTTGGAAAATAACAAATACGTGAAGAAAAAAGACAGCTTTTTTAAATCATTGTGAACACAGCACATCTGAAGGTCAGTGCTTGAGGATGGTACCTTGCCTATGAGCACCTCAGTGGTGCTTTTACTGTCCAGTCCTTGAATCAGCAACTCCCAAACGTTAGGCAACCAACTGCATTTTGGGTATCTGCACAATCCAAAATCATTCTGAGCTTCAGCATGTTTGTGTTCATACGTCTTGAATGCACATGCCCCAAAAAGGATGGAACAATGACTTAAAGTCCACTGATGAATCTAAGGGTGTTTTCACACCTGCCTTGTTGGTTGGTTTCATCCCTTGGTTTGGAATTTTTGGGCAGGAATGAATACAAGCACCCAAACACAGTTGCAGACCAAACAAGCGTACAAGCGTAAGTGGTTTCGGTTTGGTTCCAAACCAACTTCGGCTCCCTTCGTTGTTGCACATTATAGGAAATTATTGTTCGGATTACTAAACAACACACACAGATGTGTATAGCCAGTGCTGGAAATGAGTCATGGGTTAACGTGGAGCTCCGAGGAGAGCTCTCCACCACAGCCGTCTTCGTGGAAAACACATTAAATTCCAGCCTTCTTCATCTTCTGACTCACTTTACAAAGCCCCCCCAAAAAAGAGCAGTAGCTTCTCCAAAGCACTCGATATTATAACACCAACCGTTAACCCAACCCACGTCTCTAATTCACCTACATCTTCTTGGTCTTTTCATCCTTAACGTCAGTTTTCCCGGGCAGCGCCGGACTCCTCATGACAACGCACGAGTGGGCAGAGGACAGCCTTTTAGTGACACTATCTGTTTATGTGGTGAACACCCACACGGCACTAATGTCACAGAAAAGAAGCTAATAAATACACTTCCTCAGAATGCTTCCCTGCGAGGCTGGAAAGTGGGTGAGGATGAAAGCTTAAAATCACAGTTTTTCTGGCGTTCGCTCTGCTTGTTTAGCAACATATTGTGTTTGTGAAGCTAGTTTCAACAGTAGCTTTCACGCTACTTATAATAAGAACTAGCAACGCGACAGTCGAGCTACTGTTTCAACATAGCAGTTAGTTACACTACAAGGTACAGAGAAAAAGTAGCTAATGTGTAAAATGAAACATGATGTTGAAGGCAATATGAAAATCAAGATTGTTTTTAACAATGTAATTTCAAATCACGATAAGGTTTCAGCGACATTTTGGAGGTATAGAGGGTTCTGATTTTCAGCTATAAAGGAAAATATATATGCTTGTGACTTAGACATGTACATTCTAGGTCAGTGGTCCTCAAATGGCGGACATCTCTACGTAAGTGGGTTGACATCTCCGCTGGTCATTAAGAGTGAGTGAAATCTTAACGATAACAGACTTGGAACTTATCGGACATGCTATTCATTCTTCTGTATGTGAAACTATTTCGGAGTCATTCCGTGCACAAAAACTGAAGTAATTGCATAAAAACGTATTAATTACATCATTCGCGATGTAAACACGAGTTAGCGGCTCGCGACTCTCATATGGTACGCCATCATATGCAAAAATGTAGTTCTCTTAGTTCTCTTCCAGAAAGGTCAAAAGAGGCTCATTTAAGAGGCCACAATGAGTCCAAATCGGTTCAAAATTGTGTTCTCACTTTTTCTTTTCATAGTTTTGATCGATCTCACTGACTGTCTGTCTGTCTCTTTCTCTCTTGTTCTTTCTTAGTCTCTCTCTCCCTCTCTCCGGTGTTCCATAGTTTCATTCTTTATTTCTCTCTTTCTCTCTGTCTCTTGGTGTTGCTTCTCTCTCCCTCTCTCTCTTCTTTGTCCTTGTCAGTCTCTCTCCCTCTCTCCATCTCTCTCGTTTTCTCTCTTTCTTTCTCTCCCTCCCTCTCTCTCTCTCTCTCTCTCTCTGTTCACACTCTTTATCTTCATAGGTTCCTTCTTCATTTCTGTCTTTCTCTTTATTTCTCTCTCTATCTCTTCCGTTCTCTCTCTCTTTCCTTTCAGTGTTTCTGACAGTCAGTCTCTCCATCTTTCTTTGTCCTTCTCTCCTTCGTTCTTTCTGTTTTGCATTGTCTTGGTCTCTTCCTGGCTGTTTGTCTTTCTGTTTCTCTCATACTCACACACTCTCTCTCTTGATTGTTTAGTTCGTTCTTTCTTTCTTTCTTTCTTTCTTTCTTTCTCTCTCTCTCCTTGTTGTTATTTCTCAATCTTTGTCAGTTTATCTGTCAGTATCTTTCCCTCTATCACTTTTTATTAGTTTAATCATTTTAAATCTTCCTTTGTCTTTCTCTCTAATTTTTTCTCCTTTATATTGGTCTCTGCCTGTCTGTTTGTCTTTTTGTTTCTCTCTCTCTCTCTCTCTCTCTCTCTCTCTCTCTCTCTCACACACACACACAGACTCTCTCTCTTCATTGTTTAGTTCTCTCTCTCTCTCTCTCGCTCTCTCTGTCTGTCTATCTCCATCTCCATTCTAATGGTAGCAGAAATAAGAAAAGTGTCTTGTTGAATTGCAAATAAATTGCGACTCCTTCTCTTTGCCGTTCATAGACAGTGGCGTATTTTCTTTTTATTTCTCATTCTCAAATGGGCCAATTAAGTGTGCAGTAGAAAAAATCCACTTCCATAAATACCTCCCCAGCTGATGGGGTTGGGAGGCTTGGTTGTACCTGCCAGCTTCATAATAAAAAACCTAATAAAAGTGTCAGAATCCTCGCTTAATGTGGCAGGTGTCAGCCACTTCCGCACTGACTCATTCAGCCGCCGTCCTCGTCTGTCGCAATTCCGAACGTGATTTGATGCCACTTTGAGTCTAAAAGCCAATATGAGTCTCCGAGAAGGGACCATGAGTCCTATAAATTAGCGTGGTATTTAAAGCATAATATCCTGCCTTTGACATTTTGCCAGTCATTGCTTATATAACACTTATGAAGCCAAAGCCATCAGTTGCATAATAAAAAAGTGGAATGGACTTGCTGCATGCTCAACTTGGTGCTGATGAGAGGGTTTTACCTACTGAGCTACACTAAAACATAGGTACAGTCATATACAAACCAAATAAAATAAGTGCAAAAGGAAAAGGAAAGGTTTCAACAACTGGTTAAAGGGTCAGGGTTATATTTAAAGTTAGGGTTAGATGAATTTGACTGATTTGATTTTTTAATTAAGGTAAATAATGTCACAACCACCTGATGCAAAGTCCTATATCTTGGTTTTGGTCTTGTCTTGGTCTCGACACTCTCTGGTCTTGGTCTGGTCTCGGTCTCGGGTTTAGGTGGTCTTGTTCCCTACTCTACTTCCTATCTGACTGAAGTATATCTGACTCCATCTTGCAGCTGCAAAGAACACCCTGTCATGCAATGAGTGTGATGTGTGTGAGCACAGTAGCCAATCAGATTCCATTTCTGCTGTATATTCCATGTATATACACTCTATTGCCAAAAGTATTGGGACGCCTGCCTTAACACACATGAACTTTAAAGAAATCCCATTCATAATTCATAATCCATAGGCCTTAATGGAGCTGACCCAGCTGCAACTGGAAAGGCTGTCCACAAGGTTTGGTAGTGTGTTTATGGGAATTTTTGACCATTCTTCCAGAAGAGCATTTGTGAGCTCAGCCACTGATGTCGGACAAGACGTTTTCACAGTCTGCATTCTAATTCGTTCCAAAGGTGTTCTATTGGTTTGTGGTCAAGGCTCTCTGCAGACCAGTCAAGTTCCCCCTCCACACCAAACTCACTCATGCATGTCTCTATGGAGCTTGATTTGTGCACTGATGTTCCGGAGGGGTCAACCTCAAACTCTTCCCACATCCCTGGAAGTATGAAATTGTCCAAAATCTCTTGGTGTGCTGAAGCATTAAGAGTGCATTTTACTGGAACTAAGGGGCCAAGCCCAACCCCTGAAAAACAACCACCAATGGAAAACCCTGAATTCATTGATTTGGAGAGGTGTCCCCAAACGTATGACAATTTATAGTGTATATATACACTTTATTTTGGGTCGTTTAAATGAAAAACACACAAATCCCAAAAATGGTAACTGGTGTCATTGCTTGAAACACTGAGGTATGATCAAAAAATATATAAAAAATCTCTTCAAATTGCAGAAGTGAAAATTTTAAACAGGTATTAGAAATAGAATCCCATTACTAGATGTGTCATTCTTAAAGAAAAAAAAATGTTTATAATTTTTATATTTATATGTCAACAGTGCATTCAATTTTTGTGCAACAATGCTTCAACATTTGCCTTAGGAGCCTCCAAAATCCAACACAACTAAGGGTTTTTTGTTTGTTTGTATGTTTTTTACTTCAATTTGTTTGTCTAATTTTGGGGAATTAAATCCAATAATCCAATCTTTCTCCCTTGCTGACATATTTGTTGTTTAACCTCTGCATTATTATCTCTTTCATGCACAGCATCCATTGAATGGACATAATCCATAGTTAAATTGCCTTAAACTTCACACATGAAAGTCTTAATGCTAAAAATATCTTTGCAGCAAAAAGTGCTCCATTCTTTCCCTCTTTCTTTCATCTTAATTCTTCCTTGGCCTATTTTACATTTCTACACCAAAAAACACTTTAATGAAAGTCATTTGGATAAAAGATACACAAATCCCAGTAGCATTTTGTCCTGTTTTTATGGCAACCGCATCCACAAGGGTGAAAGCAAGATGGTGAAAGGTAAAGTGGTGAAAAGTTGACAATGGTCTTTCCACCCCTCCAACCCTTCTGGAGTGCATTTCCCAAAAGCATCGTTGCTAACTACATAGTGCAACTAACATAGTGCTGCTAGCATAGTTAGCAATACGTTAGCAACTATGCTTTTGGGAAACCCACACCTTGACTTTTACTCCCATCGGATCTTGTGCGTTCAGCGGTTGTTAAATGCAGAGCCAGTAAATTAAATATCCAATTTTCTCCGAGAGGCCTGTTGTAAAATGTTCATTTCCAGGAGATGCCTCTTATGGATAGAGGACTAATCAGATGACATAAATCTGACACATGCATATATTTAAACACTGCGACACACACACCATGCAAAAAATTAAAAAATTAAAAAATCTTGGCAGAGTATCAACAAGCAAATCATATCGTTTTAGTGTCGTCTCCCTGAGTGGGAGCATTTATTACTTGAAAACAAAGGCTATAAAATCTCAACACGGCTCACACTTCCTGTAGCCGGGGAGTGATAATATCCTTTCAGGGCATTCTGGAAGGACTGCAGGCCTTATTATGAGTTATTTACTGAGACTAACGTGCTTGGCTTAATTCTGCTTATTCCATGTCAATGATTTACGTATCACACAATTCATCGGTGTGTTTTATTAATGATCACTTTTCTGCTCTTCCAGTTCAAAACGGTTCTGTTCCAGGCTGGGCTGTGATTTAGCAGGGAATAAGGCTTGACAAATTTGTTTGGAGTTTATTCCATCACGCATATACATACACAGTCATGTCTTTTTCTGCTCTTATGGGGGTCCTTCATTCGTAATGACTAAATGGAAATCATTTTAAACTTTCCTAGAAAATGTTTTCCTTCTAAGGACTGGTCCTGGGCATAATTTTACTTTTAACGGTTGGATGTTTTGCATAGTTTGATTGTGGCATCATACCTTCATGTTTCTATGCATGTATTTTTTGTGCAAAAAACTGGACTCTACATTTTAAACTATTAATAATGTATGGAGAATGGAGAAATAATCTCTAATTTGTCCCTGTTCTGTGATTGGGTTGTGGTTGGTTTTCTTGGTGAGCATTAAAGGCGAAAGAGAGTTACTAGTGTGGTGGAAAATTTGTTACTACATGTGATTCAAAAAATAAAGGTCAGAATCAAGTTTGCACAAAAAGCAGTTTATTGTCTCCTTGCAGCAAGAGGGAATTGGTCTCAAGTGCTCATCAGGGCATCCGAGAAACCAGTCTGTCTGGAAACAGTTACACACAGAATATATAGTCACATGTAAGCAACCATTCCTACATTCTAGAACATTCTATTCTTCTTCTTGTGAAGAATGGCACGTAGGCAACTTCTGCTTAACCCTGGAGGACACCAGTTCCAGGCGGCCTTCGAAATCCCCTTGTGATTGCATGCTTTAATGATAAAGACAATGCCTGCAAAACATATTCTCAACAACCATCACTCTATCTTGTTTACTTCTTTGACCCCTTTAACACAACCTTTCGTGACTTTTCCAGACTATATTTTTCCACTATACTAGTTACGAGCATTGAGGAAGCTGCTCAAGCTACTAGCTACTTATGATTAAATGTTTTAATATGTGACTCTGCACGGCAAAACCAGTCGCTTGTCGCAATGTTTTCATGAAAGGGCATAAATCAACCTTCAAAATGATACCTATATTGAATGAATCGGACGACCTGAGAACCAACACTAAAGCATCACCAGCGTTATGCTACCTTTCAGTGACACATTTATGGGGGCTCAGATCTATTATGGAACTGACAAGTCCTCACAAATACCTAAAACCCTGCACTCACACACTTACACAAACACTGCATCATCCTTGCCAGTAGGAACATCCCAAAAGTCTTCAACCTTCCACATGATGCAACAGAAAATGGGAATTAACAGACCATACAGCCTTCTTCCATTGATCCAAGGTACAGACAGTCCAAACTTTCACAAGTTCACTGTAGACACTTTCATGAGGTGGACAGGGGTCAGCAAGGGCACAGCTGGGTATTTTTTCATCATCCTTAAAAGTATCTGCCCTTTGTGCCACAGTCGACCTTCGGTTGGTTCATACTAAGCGGAATGCTCGATAAGTCCCAACCCGTTGTTAGGGGTATAGGATGTTTTCCCTTCTCTGACCGGCTGTCGGCAGGTACAATTTCACTGAGTTAATCTGGCCTCTGACTTCTTCCAATCTCTATTCAACTGAGCAACTGTGGGATGGAACAAGAAGTCTGAGTTGACTCAACCTCACAACTTCCAGGAGGTAAATTATTGGCTGATAACACATTCTGGTGCCAGAAACAACAGAAAACATTCTGCTTTTATTGAATCCAGGACTCATTAGTGAAACTATTTGACAACAGTTAGCAAGATAACTTCCATACATTTACGGTGTTCTTGATCAGGGACCGAGTGGTGGTAGTGCTGGTGGTAGGATTTAAACCCACAACTTTTTGGGCCAGAGGCAGGGGTCCTACCACCTGATCAGCACCAATGCATCCATAACTTCCTTAAAAGCTGTTATTAAAGTCTGTGTGTAACAATACCCAGGGATTGAACCCAGGACCTTCTCACTGAGAGGCGGCAGCGCTAACCACTGCGGCACCGTGCCACCCTAATGCTAATGCAGTTCCCTGAATTACTTTATAAAAGTTTTACATTACTGCAACAAAAGTCAATCAATGCCCTTGGTCTGGCTACACAAACACAAAGAATACACACACCATAGACACTCTATATAGAACTTAAAACATTCATTCACATTCAATTTGTGTAACTTAACCTTTGAAATACTCAATTTGTTAGTTTATAGCTGTCAGAAATCTAGATGTTTCAATGCTATAATGCTTCCTAACACATTCCAAAAGTGTCTCAAAAATTCTTCTTGAATTCAAAATTTGAACTTAAACCTCCTTTCCTTTTGTAAAGAAGAAAAGCCTGAGTCCTAGACTTTTTTAACGTTACAGTGTTTTGCAGCAATCAGAGACATCAGTCAAGTGTCTCTACCTGGTAATTAGCTGCCATTATGGGGCAGGCTGGCAGGTGTAATGTGTTTAAAAACAAGCTGTATTATAGCGTTGTCGGTAACAGATAAGATTGTGGAGGAGGGCTGGAATAAAGTGCTACATAATTATTAACGTCACCTTGGCTGTTGCATTGTCACGTTCAGCCTTTAAAGTTGTTGTGTTAAAACTGTTAAAGGTAAGGGCAGTGTGGTTATTAATATAATATTGATAAAGGGCATTGCTTTTTTCAGTTCCTTTTGTTAGCCGAGCTACTTAGGGCATGGAGTCTGATGTGAGAAAAGAAAGTGATGATATGGGACGAAAGTGATGACAGGTAATTATGTGGTAATAGTTGTCCTACGATGTTAGAACACCATGATGAGTTTCCCTTCCATAACAATCATAAAGAAAATATTTTAAGACTATAGCTGTGATACAGAACACAACATATCATGGAAATGTATTACACATTAAAAAATGTGTTGCAACTGACCCTGGAACAAACCAAAGAGTCAACAATGCCAACCACTGCACCACTGTGCTGTCCTCAGAGCAAAACTTAAAAACAAAGGATAAAGGTTAAAGTTTATATTTTAACTGTGCCTTACTGGACCAAATTGCAGTGCCCTTACAAGTTTTGGGTGCTTTTCTGTCGGGGTTGCAAGCATGCTGATCAGGAGTAAGAGCCTACAGACTTTATATTGGTCATACACAGAAACATCACTTAAATCAATGCAGCAAATCTTAGCATATTTCTTTGCCAAAACAACTATTTGCCATGAGTGTCTATTTTGGTCCTGCTTGCAAATATCACCAATTTATTGCTATTCTAAATATACAGTATGTGTTAATCTTGATAAAGGGACATTTGTTTGCTAAAGGGATCTGGTTTGCTACCTGGAGCTGGACAGTTAACTTTTGACTGATTACATTCCAAAAATTCACCAGAACTGCAATACCTCCTTTTGGAAAAGTAGCATCCAGACATAAAATCGGTAGTTAGCAAAGACAATTCATCACTCCCAGACAGCAAACTATTGTCTTAGTCGATACCACACGTGTTCTGATAACTTTCCTACAAAAACAGATGCAACCAAGATCAAGGCTCCCTCCTTTTCAGAAGCGTGGAACATCACAAATTAAGCTAATTCATCAGCCGCAGTTGCTCCGCTGCCAGACAGGAGCTACTTTATGCCTTTGACACATAATCCATTGATCTGACATTATTAGAGTGACATTTTAAAAAGTAGTTTCCCGGGTGCTGGTTTCCTGTTTGTTTGGCCGTCTGAGTGGCGACTGCGGCAGCGGCGCGACGCATTTAGTGCGAGGGTTCAGCGCTAACCAGCTGGGAGGGCAATCACTTATAAAGCATTTATCTTGACCTTTTATTCCAAGGAAAATCAATTTGCTCTTAATGTGACCGCATTATGGAGCTAACTTTCATCTACCGCACTTCACTTGCACCTAATATGCCAAGAGAAGGAAATTTCTTTGTCTTTTTTCTCTGTTCTTTTTGTCAGGCCAAGGTGAAAGCAATTAGCATGGATGCATTATGTGTCTTAACTGTATGGTAGTTGAGTGAACAGGTGGGATATGAGACACACAATGTGCAAGGTGCTAGTCCAGATCCACGACTGATCCAGACTATACCTCCAGGTCTCACCAACAAGCCCTAGTTACTAGATCAGTTTTAGTCATAGATTTCTAGCATGATTAACTCCAAGGTTGCAAAGTATTCCTATGTCTCTGACTGCACACCACAACTTCGGCCTTCTCATGTACCAACCATTGTTTCGTTTTTTGGGATTTTGCTCTGTTTTTGCAACCCGACTGGTAATTTGTTTGTTCTATATACTGTCTTGACTGGATTTGAACTGTCAGTTTTATAATTGTTTTTATATGAAATCTCAAACTACATTTACAGCATTTAGCAGAGGCTCTTTAGCAGCATTAGAACGACCCCAGTGTGTGTTCTGACAGGCTCTCAGTTCTTGTGTCACGTTACATCACTTCCTGCTTCTCGGTAGCGCCACACCAGTCGGCGTCTCAAACTCCTTTTTTCTCCTTCAAACTTTAAATTGCATTTATATTTTACCAATCTTTACTATGAGCTTCTTAATCAAAGAGACTAACGATTTATTAGACACTCCTTGGCACGACATTTTAAAATTTTCTTTGAGGAATTGACAAGCTTCCTTAGGGTTCCTTTCTGACCAGATGCGCAAACGGAAACTCTTCTTTGTATTCCCCCCCCACGCTAAGTGATTCAAGCCATATAACCAGGTACAAGGGGCAGTTGGTGGCGTGACGGTAGGGTGTTCTTCCCGTGATCAGAATGTCACAGGTTCGAATCCAGGGCTGGTAAATTTACCACTGAGGTACTCATGAGTAAGGTACCACCCCCAAGCACAGGTCCCTGGGCGCTGCCCTTGTCAGCTTCCCACTGCGCCTTCACGGATAGGTTAAATGCAGAGGTCACATTTTGTTGTGTTGTGCTGTGGTGTGTTCACAATGAGAAATAATCACCCACTTTCACTTTCATCATTATCACAAATCAAGTTTGCCACAAACCAAATTTACATGTGAAAATTGACGGCAACTGTTTTCCAGGAGCCTAAAATTTTTGTAAGGGATTGCCTTAATTAAGTAATTTGGCCACTTAATTTTTTTCTCCTTACTTAACATTTCAGAGGTACAATCAAACTATTGGCAATATAAGTTTAACTGGAAGGCATGTAGACAGTGGCAGGTTGGTGAGCACAGTCTGTGCTATTATGTAATACAACACACGACAATTGCAGGGAAATATTTAAGCGGGAGGACAGCTGGGAAAAGGCTAAATGACAGAGGAATGCTGTTAAAAAGAGGGTTGATAGATTAGAGCAGATAGTTTACAGTTTACCATGCATTACGCCAGCGCTATAATTAACATCTGAGCTAGCTCAATCACTTGGAGTTCTTTAAACATGCATGTCATATTTTACAGTTTATGACAACACAAAATAGCTAAACTTACACTTGGTGGTTCAACGGGAGCCGCCGGCAGTGAGGGAATGGATATATTAGGAACTGCTTCGGACTTAGCATATGACAGACTCTCTTAGCAAACTTGCCCAGACTAGCAGGTAGGCTACTGACGTTATACAGGTCAGCAGGGCCAGAGCAGGAGAAAACACCAGCAAGCTGCGTTTTAGTCCAACCCTGAAAAACATACAGTGAAAAGCTGTGGAAAACTGACTTCAGAGGTTTTCCCCATCTTTTCAGACACATTCTTACTGACACATTTCACATGTTACCAATCCGAGGACGGTTTTCACCTTACTGGGTCTTTAAGTTAAGCCAAACTGTAAAGGCCACAATATTGACTCTAATGATGTAAGATGTTTGACTGTGTGAAGCATGAATAAGCACCAACTGGCCAAAAGAGTAAACTAACATTTTCTACATATAAATAAAATTATATAAAAAGTTGTAAGGATTGGTGGATAATTTTTTACCCAAAGTCACTCATTGTACAGACAGATAAAAACAAAGAGGGACTTATAACACAGCAATCACTGTGTAGTTCTTCCCCCAGGTGCTTCATGAAGATATGAGTTTTCGGTCAACGTTTGAAGACCGCAAGACTACTGTTTGGTCTCTGGCCTGCCTTTATCAGTTTCATCTACACCATTTTTTGAACACAGACACTCTGAAGCTGGCCCTGAGAAAACGTCTGACAGGTGGCGAAGCGATATTTAACTGCGAATCACAAGAGCCTGCATTCGTCCAGCTCACCACTGGAAGCCTTGCCTCGTCAACTCAACTCCCTCCCTCCACCGCTTTCTTTTTCCTCCAACGTCGTTCTCATTCTCCCCGTTTCCCAATTTATATGTAAATGCAGGTGTTCTTGACAACGTCAGGCCCCCGGGCAGTTTATTCGAACTCTTCAGCAGTCTATAAACCCAAAATAAACGCCACAAGTCCTTGATTTCAAGCATGGCCGAATAAATCACACATATTATTATTTTTTTCCTCCTAAAGGTAACACTTTAAAATAACGGCGATTTCCCACTCCTGTGAGACTGCTGAGTACTCTTCATGCTGGCTTATTTAGAGGCCGTCGCGGAACTGAATACCTTAAGTAATGTCGGAATAGTAAACAGTTGACTACATGCACCTATGGTAAAATGAGCTCACCGGGTCTGTGTATGCTGGACTGATTCTTTTCTTTTTCCTCATTTGGTCTTGACTTTAAGGGAAATCAGAAATGTTGTCGGCTTCCATTTGACAAAGAACATGTCAGCGAACCATGTCAGACATTTGTGAGTTAATATTTATGAAAGCAGATCCATGCTGGAATTCTGGAGAAAGTGCTGATGGAGAGATGGAAAGATGAGAATCTATTAGCAAGACAACCCTTAGAAATGTGAATGACAGTGGTTTCCCTGGTCGGTCTAAGGTAATAATATCAAACATTAAAAAATAAGTTAATGATATCCAATAAAACAAATGCTCAAAAACACGAGGCTCTGCCAGCCGGCATTATGATTAGTTAGCATTAACATTCTAACTTCATGAGGTAAACTTACTATATTGCAACACTAATCTCAGCTCAAACATACTTTTACCGTGAAAATACAGTATGCTAGCTAGTATTAGTTAAGGTGTGCTTGGTTGATTGTGACAAACTACATAATTGGCATACATCAGAGAAACACCAAACAAGCTGGCAGAGAACAACCCATGGAAATCAGGTAACATTAGCTGAGGTAACACAGCTAGCTGATAACAACTTAACCACGTAGTTGTAAATGTAAATATTAGCTGAGGTAACTTTGCTAGCTGCTAACAACCTCATAGTTGTCAATGTAAATGTTAGCTGAGGTAACTTTGCTAGCTGCTAACAACCTCATAGTTGTCAATGTAAATGTTAGCTGAGGTAACTTTGCTAGCTGCTAACAACGTAAACTCATAGTTGTCAATGTAAACATTAGCTGAGGTAACTTTGCTAGCTGCTAACAACTTAACCTCATAGTTGTCAATGTAAATATTAGCTGAGGTAACTTTGCTAGCTGCTAACAACTTAAACTCATAGTTGTCAATGTAAACATTAGCTGAGGTAACTTAGCTAACTGATAACTTTTCAAATTTCAGTTTTCTATGAGTGAAGGTTGGGTAGATGAAGTTGCATGCAATCTCAAATGGTCATGGGAACACTGCAAAACCTGACAAATCATTCCACCTTCCATCAGAATCCTTTATTCCAAAATTTGTTTTCCTTCAGGCCTGCTTCGAGACATGAAGATCTTTTAACCAGCCACTGTAATCCCTAATCAATATACGACAGAACCTTCTAACGGGACGACAGCTTTGAAATGTTTCTGACTGCTAATGCCAGTTCTGCAGGGGCGATAAGATCAGGCGACATAATCACCTGTGCATCGAGCCTCGAATTTCTCCAGTTTTCACCGTTCCTCCGGCGTTCCTTCCTGCCAGAGCTGACGGGGCTGATATTTGTAGAGCTTTTAAAGTGCAAAAAGGAACACAGCGCAAAGCCTTTTTGATCCGAGTGTGTAAACGCAATACTCCCCGCAGCGATGGTAAGGAGGGGTATGTACACAGACTCCGATAAATGCCTGGTCCCTGTGCTCTTTTTAGACAGCTTGGGGTGGTGATGTGACTCCTCGGAGGTGATTAGACCCCAAACACCAACACCTAATGCCTGAATAAAGCTCCCGTCCCAGTTCTGCTATGAATCTGTGAATCCGTGAAGGAGCAGTGGGCAGCTTTTTGGCAGCATCCAGAAAGCAGAGCTTGAGTATGGTACCTTGCTCATGAGTACCTCACTGGTACCTTTACCTGGACCGACAACATACCACAGGGCCAACTCTGTAACCATTACACTACTAGCTACCCAAAAATAGTATTTAGATTGTTTTAGTGGTGTAGTGTAAAGGTTAGAGAGTTGACCCTGTGATCGGAAGGTCACCAGTTCAAGTTCCCAACCAGTAAAGGTACCAGTGAGGTACTCATGAGCAAGGTACCATCCCCAAGCACCCCAAAAATGGTATTTAGACTGTTGCACTTTAGACCTGATCCACGCATTATTGTCCATCAATAAAAAGATAAACACAGATCAGGAATATGGCATACAGAGCAGCAGATCGAGAGAGGCTGGCGGATTTAACTCAGAGCCCTCAGCGGAGGATCAAACGTGGCCGTGTCAGTGCTAATGCCGTTTGCTTCCTCTTCCTCTGGAGTCTTGCTACGCCGGATTAGCGCATCGCCATATTCCTGGCGGAGTGAGTAGGAGGAGAAGGAAGAGAAAGTCTCCCCGTGGCCCGGCTAGATTAGCTTAACACGCGACTGTTGCATGCTAGCGCCGGCCGCACTCTCTGACCTCGTTCCAGCCAAGCCACTTTACCTTCTTCCCAAATGTTTATGACGCATGACGCATAACAAAATGATGTGACCTTAAACCGTGATGCAATTAGCATACACAACCGCGGCGGAAACTCCCTCAACTTGCTGTTAACCCCAAATAATAAACGTCCCACGCAGCACAAGAGTAATATCCTGAATGGATAATAATAATAATACTACTAATAATAATAATAATAGAAAAAATTGAATATCATTGTTCATAATAGAGACTCCCTTTGCTTTAAATTTTGGGAGAGGAACAAGAAAGTACTACATTAACAAAAAAAAACTACATAAAACTGATCAAATAACTTCTTCTTTTCATTTTTTTTCTATTGAAAGCCTTTTTAGTTAGTTTTAAGTAAGTAAGTCAGTAACTGAAAGAAAAGCATGCAAGAGAAATTAAAAGAGAGAGCTAAATGGGTCAGGATACGCAAATGAGAAGAAGAAGCAGTCAGCTGAGATAGATACACTACCAGTCAAAAGTTTGGACACACCTTCCCATTCAATGTTTTTTCTTTATTTTTATTACTATTTACATTGTAGATTCTCACTAAAGGCATCAAAGCTATGGGCTATTTGACCAAGAAGGAGAGTGATGGAGTGCTGTGCCAGATGGCCTGGCCTCCACGGTCCCCTGACCAAACCCAATCGAGATGGTTTGGGATGAGATGGACCGCAGAGTGAAGGCAAAAGGGCCAACAAGTGCTCAGCATCTGTGGGAACTCCTTCAAGACTGTTGGAAAACCATTTCAGTTGACTACCTCATGAAGCTCATCGAGAGAATGTCAAGAGTGTGCAAAGCAGTGATCAAAGCAAAGGCTGGTTATTTTCAAGAATCTAAGATATAAAACATGTTCTGGGTTATTTCACACTTTTTGTTTACTACACAATTCCATATGTGTTCATTCATAGTGCCTTCAGTGAGAATCTACAATGGAAATAGTCATGATAATAAAGAATAAAACATTGAATGGGAAGGTGTGTCCAAACTTTTGACTGGTAGTGGGTGTAGATATATATACTGTATATACTGTATACTTAAAGAGAAAGAAAGAGAGAGAAAAAAATAAAGAGAGAAAGAAAGAAGAAAGAGACAAAAAATGACAGAAAGAACGAGAGAAAGAAAAGAAAAAAGAGACAATAAAAGAAAGAAAGAAAAAGAAAGAGAGAAAGAAAGTCTATGAGTGAGAGAGAGGGGGAGAGAGATTTTCAGTTAGAGAAAGAGAGATTGTGAGAGATGCAAAAGAATGAGAAAGAAAGAGAAAAAGAGAGTGAGAGAGAGAGAGAAAGAGAGAGAGAGAGTTTGGCTCATTGCCACTGGTCTCTTCTCTCCCTCTGTAAGAGCTCTCAGGGTGAGATTGGCTCTCTAGTGTGTGACTTCTGACTCGAGTATAGGGGCTCTGCAAAAGTCCATCTGCTCAAAGCTGCAGGATTTCACTGGAATCACACCACCAGCACAAACACACACACACACACGCAGTCTTGTATTACTATCTTTGTGAGGTCCTTCCATAGACTCCCATAATAACTAAAGTACATAATTTTACACCTACACCTAATCCTAACCCTAACCTTAACCTCAGTAACCAAAAGCACATCTTTTACCTCTTTTAGTTTCTCAAATAAAACAAGCACATTTTCTATAAAGTCATTTCTCCTCATGGGGACCTCTCAAATGTCCCCACAAAGCCCAAAAAACAGATAAAAGTGATTTTAGGGGACAAAATGTCCCCACAATGCGATAAATACGTGAACGCACACACACACACACCTACACCTCTGTTTGTATGACTTTCTCTCTATCACTCTCCTCCCCCACCTCACCCTCCAGTTAATCGAGAGCAAGGAAAGGCCTTGTGATGGGTCACTGTACAAATAAACAATAAGATAGGAACACACACACACAAACACACACACAGTTAGTTCCTATGCTCACTGTCCCGGCTGAAGTACACATAGCTGTAAGTGTCAAACAAAGACTAATATAAAGGCTGTTGGAATAATCATATCGATAATAAATGAGTGTGTATTAAAACTGTAACGATGATGTCATTCATAGACCACTTCACTGTAATCTTGTGTTAGAAAATGTAATTATAATAATAACTGAACAACGAAATGCTCACAAAGGTGAAAAATTATCTAATAATAAATCAGAGTAGACATTGTGCTTAACTGAGGTGAAAAATGACCGTTCTAAAATTAAACAAGAGAATGTGTGTGTATAATCTTCAGGATATTTTTGATCTCTCTTGAGCTGAGGGTGTGTTTTCAGCTTGGACAGATTGTTTGAAATGAATAAAAATTTAAAAACACTGATTTTTCAGCTCTTCTGAGATATAACCAGCCCAAACCCCCAACACGCGAGCTTGAGGCGACGGTGGCAGAGGAAGTATTAGTGTTAGTAATCATTTACAAATGTCAGAAATTGTGTGCTTAAACAAGCCGTGTAGATTTCTGCTCTACTTCTACGTCACAGTAGGGTACATTTGAATAACTCCACCCGTCCACCAGGTAGAACTGCCAGCGCTTCCTGATCCGCTAATGAGACTGAAGAACAGCGGTAAAAAGCAGGTGAAAATGCCTAATCTGAGAGGTATTTCCAGCAAACTACTTCAGACACATGTTTAGTGGAGCTCGTAGACCTGTTTTAAGGTGTTGAGAAAATGTAGAACATTGTGCAGTGTTGAAGCTTGTGACCTATGTAGGTGTATTCCACAGCTAATGATTCCACTCTGTGTGCACATAGAGACAGAGACAGTACACTTCTGCACTAAGAATTTTTCTCCTGATATGGACCTTCGCACCTGAGAATAGACTTGTTGTAACGAAGGCGTTATGAAAAATCAGTAAATTACATTCTCAAATATTTACTTGAGTATGATAAAGATGACAGCTCAGTAAAATGGAACACAGACAGTATGTGCTCCTCGAAAAAGTGACTTTTTTACTCATCTGCGTTACTTGTAACACGTTACCTCCCATCCTTGCTTTTAAGGGATTATCAGATCTCAACCTCCTCCTAAAAAGCCAGATGTGTGTGTTTATGTGTGTGTGGACTTATACACAAGTCGACCTAATTCTGTGTGTGCTTCTACACCTGTGCATCCGTCTGTCTGCCTGTGTGTGTGTGTGTGTGTGTTGAGGAGGGGGAGCAGGGAGGGGGTCATTTTATTGCCATTCCCCGCACGTTGTGGAGTGTGCGGTTAAACTCCAGTCTTAATGTACTGTTTGTCTGGGCCACACTCTCCGGTGTGAAGGGCGTTCCATAAAACAGTCCATTACTGTTATTATGGCACCGGCAGCAGGCCCAGCCACTCCACGCGCAAAGATGGAACCAGTCATTAAATTTAAATTGAGCAATATTTTCTTTCTGACGCCCGGGAAGGCTGTTAAGATGGATTCGTATTTCCTTTGCTGTTGCTCGTTTATTTCGCCGCATAAAAAAAGAAGAAAAAAAAAAACAACTTGCCGGCTTTGTTTGGGTTCGGAGCCGAAGGGTCCCTGCAGATAGGTTTTAATAGAGCGGCTGCAAGATTGCGAAATTAAAGGCTTGTTAGGATGCTATTAGCAGGGGGCGTTTATGATGCTGCATAAATGTTTAATAATAATGCACTGTCTTAAATTCGTGAGAAATCTGTGTGGGTTTTGACGGGAGTTTTTCCGGCCGGGTGCCGTGCGGCTGCCAGCGCTTCTGGATGAGCTCAGATTTAAGAGGTTTTAAATCAAACACATAGGAGGGTTAGAGCAAAGTGCTGGAGTGCTGACAAGACGGTTCAAAGGAATATCAAAGCAACAACACCAATGAAAAAGCCACAACATGGATGCACAAGCCACAATGGAAAATCAAAAGCCACAAAATAAATGAAAATGTCACAACACGAATGTAAATGCAATAATAATAATGTAAAAGTCACAAATAGGAATGCAAACGCCCCAGCCAAAATACACTAGCCACGTCATGAGGACAAAAGCCACAATGTCAATGCACAAGCCTCACGTGAAATGCAGGCAAAAGAAACAACAGAAATTAGAAATCTACAACATGAATGTAAAAGCCAAAATATAAACACGGAATTCATAACATGAATGCAAAAGCCACAACAAAAATGGAAAAGTCACAAAATGAAAGCACAAGCCACAATATGAATGCAGAAGTTACAACAGAAATCAAAAAGTCATAAGACGAGTGCAAAAGACAAATCAGAAATGAATAATTAATGAGACCAATGTAAAAGCCACAACACAAATACAATAGTCACAATAGAATGCAAAAGCTACAAACGAAATACAAAAACCGAAACATGAGTGCAAAAGTCACAACTCAAATAAAAAAGCCACAAAATAAATTTGAAACTCCACAACTGTAATGAAAAACTCACAACATGAATGCAAACACCACAATATAAATACAAAAGTCATAACATGAATACAAAAGCTACAGCACAAATGCACCAGCTACAACATGAAGGCCAAAACCACAACACAAATATAAAAGAGACAATGGAAATACAAGAGCCACATAAAATCACATGAAAACATGAATGAAAAAGCCTTTCTCGCTGTGAGGTAGCAGTGCTAACCACTGCGCCACTGTGTCGCCGTGCAAAGGCCACAGTAAGTCTATATTATGAAGTCATTACTGGCAGATGGATGGATTAAAAGAGTGTGACCATTATCTCAGCCTTCTAGCACTTTTAGACTTGATATGGGCATTGTACTCTCAGCAACATACAACACAACACAGGAACCTTCAATTTTTCCAAGAAAACATTTATTTTTTAACAATGTTTTTTACATTTCTTATTGTTTCTCATTCCTTTTCCAACCCAGTCTGGTTTGTGTCAGTCCAGGACAGGGAAAAGAGCTAAATGGTGTTCAGTTGTGTGCTAATGAATGTGATGATACCGAGGAGGAGGCGAGGAAGCAGGGAACCGAGTCTAGCTTATCTTCTCTCGCTCTGAAACGCTTACTACACACGGGAGCGAGCCAAGGTTCAGAGCTCTGACCCATCATCTGCTGACTGTAGAGAACTCCCAAATTGGCTAGCCACCATGTTGGATTTGCCCCGGCTCCTTTGATCGACTGACACTATTCTTTAGGACGGAAACTCTTTTTATCTCCCCGTTTTATTGGCAAAGTTCAGGGAGAGAGAGAAAAATAAAAAGAGACTAAAGCGGAGAGGGCGAGACTAAAGCAGGTTTTGATGTACTCCAGAGCATGGAGATATAAGGAGAGATGATCAGAAGAAGTGTGATCACGAGAGCAAAACATTTTTAATGCAAAACATATCATACTGTAACTAAGTACCCATAGCGTGTTGGCACATCAAGCAGGAACCAAGAGGCGGAGCCAGATACCAGCAGACCACTGATTGGTCAGACACAGAAGCCTTAAAGACCAAGTAAGGTGAAAACCGTCCTTGGTTCGCATCAGTAGCCTAGTTGTTCGCTAAGAGATTCTGTCATATGCTAAGTCCAAAGCGGTTCCTAATATCTCCATTCCCTCACCACTGGCGGCTAGTGTTGAGCCACCAAGTGTAAGTTTAGCTATTTTGTGTTGTAAAAAACTGTAAAATATGACATGTGCATGTTTAACCTGTTGTAAAGATCTACAAATGATTAGCGAATGCATGAGAACACGCAGCTAACCCGTATGAGCAGCTCAGATGTGAATTATAGCGGTGGTGTAATGCATGGTAAAATGTAAGTCAGTAAATTGTCTGCTCTAACCTATCAACTCACATTTTTTCAGCGTCCCTCGGTCATTTTAGGTTTTTCCCCGCTGTCCTCCCGCTTAAATATTTCCCCACCATTATCCCATGTTGTATTCCGTATTAGCTCAGACTGTGCTCACTATCCTGTCACTGTCTTCATCCGTTTCAGTGAAACGAATATTGCAAAGGCACAACAAGGGACAATTTTACATAGTTTTACTTGCACGACTTTATAGTGATATTTTTTAACCGTGCATGTGCACGCGTGTTTTACAGTCAGTGGATAGGGGCTCTGCTCCAAGTTATCTGGTCGAGTATCCGAGAAACGGGGGCCCGTATATCGTCACTTCCGGCTTCAGTCCTCAGAAAACGACTCAGAAACTGAGCACCAACGGCAAATGGAACGCACTAATATATACACAGGGAAAGGGAATGAGAGATGACAGTTTGAGAGGTCATCTCACAGAAACGCATTTTGGATGGTGGAATCATATTTGCGTAGTGCCCAGTGAGCACCAACGTGTGAATTTAATCTTAATGAATGCAAGTGAAATTATTTACACACGCTCACACGCTCACATGCTAAATATCCCTAACACACTGAAGCGATTCTCCTATGAGACTAATAAAAAATTACAAGTGCAAAGACTCTAACCACCACAGACACTTTCACACCCCCAAGGCCTCCAATGGCATTTTCACTACTTTAATGTATTACTGCAGAATTCATTAAAATAAACTAAGTACCATATATTTAGTCATATTTTATATTATACAGCGATTTGTTGCACAGGAGGAATCAAATGCATCATAATTCTAATATGGTCAGTGCAGCTATGGATACTGGACAATATATTTTGTCATAATTTATATTAAACAGTGCTGTCTCAAGAAATAAAAAAAAATATTGTCTATGTTAACGTAAGTAAAGTAAATATGCAAGTAGTGCTATTATTATTATTATTAT
>JAVGVS010000253.1:587450-645942 GCA_032718565.1 Distichodus sexfasciatus | reverse complement strand
CCTCAGTGGTACCTTTACCGGTTTGGGATTCAAGCCAGCGACCTTTATGTATTAAAGCGTATCATAGATCATTTACTGCCAAATACTAGTTGAACCATTTAACTGACAAAATAATGTACAACACAATTATTTATAAGCTTCATCCACGAACTGGTCAATACCTGAACCACTTCACGTAAGGCCAAGTGGCCAAGTGGTAAGGCGTCGGTCTCACGGGTTCAAACCCCATCCGTGCCTACGAACAGTTTTTCTGAAGGTCTCGGGTTTAAGTCTTGGACCGGTTAAAGTACTGCTGAGCTACTCATGAGAAAGGGGCTGCCTATGTCAGATGCCCACTTCTCATTCACAAATGGGTCAAATGAGACATTTTGCATTTCTAATGTCTTTTTTCTAAAATGTCAACTGGAACAATTGGAACATGAACACTGAATAACTTTTAGATAGTAGGTTATTGTAATTTTGTCACTTTACTGAATTATTTCACAATGCATTCTGGACTATTCAGAAAATATACCCATGGCCTTTTGATCGGACAATGGATAATAATACAAAGTAAAGCAGTATTTTAATTGAAAACAAAATAAACAAAACAGAAATTATAGCTCATCATAGATTAATTACTTCCAAATACCAGTTAAAACCATTTAACAGACACAATATTTTACAACTGAATTATTTATATGCTCTACTTTTTTTTTTTTTTTGTAAGGTGCGGTGGCCAAGTGGTAAGGTGTTGGTCTTGTAAACCAAAGATCATGGGTTCGAACCCTGTCCATACCTCCTTTTCTGAAGAGCCAAGTCTCAGTCTGGTAAAGGTACTACTAAGGTACTTCACCGAAGGGGGCGAATGTGCTTCAGCCCAGGGTATTCTGAATCTAGCCCGGATAGTCAAAATAATTGTACAGTTGTTTGTTGTTGTTGTCTTATTTATTTCATTAACATGCATGCGTTTTGAAATTAAATGATAATTTAGCCAGTCTACTATAGTATGTACAGTGTGCTATAACACCTTTTATATACTGTATACAAATTGAAAAAAGTCCTCAACCTCTCTTTGAATTTACATCTGGTCTGGGCTAAGGCCAGGGTGTCCTTAAACTCTGCAAAGCAGAATTGTTATTTCACAGCAGCACTGCACCAATTCATGAAATCTAAAACGCAGGCACTTTAAGCCGTGATGTCTGCTCTGGATGGGTTTAAGAGTTTCATCTAGTTAAGCTGGTACGTGGTCTTATCTTGTAGACAATTTATTTTCAATTTGCTATAATTTCAGTGTCATAACGTTGATGTTCAAGTTATGCTCAGAGAGAAGAAGACAACGTGATTTGTTATAGTGAACACAGCATCATGATGAAATATGACCTCACTATGACAAATGTGTTCACTATGACAAATAGTCACTCACTGTCAATTTTGACTCCTATTTTATCCATTTGAATGTGTACATTGTTACCATGGCAAGAATTCAAAGGACTGGTTTCTTTTATACATGTTTTACTGTAATTCACTTTCAATATTTTCTCATGGTTTAAGAACAGTTTTGTGGTTATCATTTTTAACACTGTAAATGGTGCTACTGACAGGTTACGGTTACCAGCATTTATCCTACACATTAGTGAAACGTGGCCCGTCTTGAAGTGCGGTTGACTCCAGGTAGCGGTGGAGGCAGTATTTTACAGGTTGGGTTACAAATGACATTTTAGAAAAAAGATATCAGATATGCATGAGGATCTCTGCATTTGACCCATCTGTGACGGAGCACTGGGCATCTGACATAGGCAGCATCCGGGGACAGTACCTTTCTGTTGAGTACCTCAGCTGATGTAACAGTTAAAGCCAAGACCTTCAGAAAAACCTCGTCTTGTTTGTAGGCACAGACGGGGTTCGAACCCGTGATCTTCGGTTTACGAGACCGACGCCTTACCACTTGGCCACCGCGCCTCACACAAGATAGTTCAGCTATTGACTCGTTCATGGGTGAAGCCTATAAATAATGCTGTTGTACAATATTTTATCAGTTAAATGGTTTCAACTAGTATTTGGCAGTAAATGATCTATAATAAGCTATAATACATAAAGGTCGCTGGTTTGAATCCCAAACCGGTAAAGGTACCACTGAGGTACTCATGAGCAGTTTTGGGCACGTTACTTTAAAAAAGTAATTAGTTACAGTTACTTCTACAGTTACTTAACTGAGTTACAGCATTATAAAAGTAACTAGTAACCAGGAAAAGTAAATACATTTTTTAAATGTTCAAATATGTCAAAAATTTTGATTTCCCACTTGTATGTGGCTTGTATGTGGATTTCCCAACTGTATGTTCAATTATTTATAATAAAACTGAATATTTAATATGTTTAATGAATGAAATTTATAATTAATAGAATAAAATGTTAATCCAAAACATTGCTCACTAATCTACACTATTTTATTGTTGCTGTGGGCCAATGTGAGACAAGACACCCATCAAATGTAATATATTACTGTAGATATTACCATTACTATGTTTATAATAGCAGAACAATTAAACACAATAGATGCTTTAGAATGTTTGATATTTATTACACCAGAACCGTCAGTTTTTGTAGTGCAAATTAGATCAATCTAACTGTCACACACAACTTCAGACATTTTAGACAGCTTGGATGATGTGGCTTTGTCTCCTTCTTTGCCATCGGAGGTCACATTAGCCGCACCTGGGTTTGGACTGTTATCAACACTAGCGTTCTTGACCACTAGTTTTGTAGAAAAGCAACAATGAGAGAAGCTTCATCAGATTAGAACTGCTTACGCCAGACGTAGAGAAACATCTCTGCTTCCTGTGGGCCATGTTCCACGTTGTGCTGCATGTCTTACCTCTTCTGCTCAAGTCTGCACACAATAACTGTCATAAAAGTAATAGAAATAGGAACAAATAATAAAAGAAAAGTGAAAGAAGTGTTTTAATTGAAATTAGAACAAAACAGAAAGCTGTATTAACTATTATGAGGGCTATGTATTAAAGCTTATCATAGATAAATTATTTCCAGATACTAGTTAAAAGCCATTTAACAGACAAAATATTTCACGATGGAATTACTTATATGCTCCAGCCACGACTAACCAGTTAATACCTCTGTGCTTGTTGTAAGGTGGTACAAGGGTACATGCTGGTCTTATAAACCACGTGGTTCAAGTCCCGGCCCTACCACGTTTGAACAATGTTGTAGCTTCAAGCCTTGGCTCAGTCTGGATGCTGCCATTTTGTGGCGCAGTAAAAAAACATAAGTTGACGCAGACTCTGTAGTTGGAATTAATTCACAGCAGTGGTTCGTGAACATCTAAAATGCAGGCACCTTAAGCCGTGATGTTTGCTCTGTGGGTTTAAAAGGTGTAGCTGTTAAGCTGGTGGCTCATCTTGTAGACCATTTTATCTTCAACTTGCTATAATGTTTGTGTTGTAATGTTGATGTTCACGTTATGCTCAGAGAAGTCCTGTCAGGAAAGTGTGAATATAGCGGACTGAGAACAAAGCCCCGAGGAGCTCCTCTTCTGTGCTCTGGGTCTGATGGTGCTGAAATAAAAGAGTCACATCTGATGGACTGAGGCTTCTGACAGGAAATCCAGTATCCAGTTGGGTAAAGTGAGGTGCTCAGTCCAATCCGCCTAAATACACACAATTTTGGGGGAATGATGGTGTTGAATGCCAAACCAAAAGTCTGGTGAACAGCAACTACCATAAGAGTCTTTATTGTCCAAGGAGAGAGGGAAAGGTGAAGTGTGGATACGCATCCCTTGTGCTGACCTGTTTGTGTGATAGGCAAAGTGCGTGGTGAGTGCGTGGAGCGAGAGAGTTTAGCTCTGGCTGTTCTGAGAGCAGCTTTATTCCCAGACTGGAAAGAAGCAACTGTCTCTTCTAGTCAGGCACACATCTGTGCTGTGAACCAGGCTTTTCTATTGGTTTCAGTGGTGATAAGTCTTTAGACGGTAACATCCTCTATGCACTTCTTGATGTAGCAGATCACAGATTCTGCAAACTCGTCCAGATTAACGAAGCCATGGTACGTCGCCGCCTGTTTGAAAACATTCCAGTCCAGGCACTCTAAACAGTCCTGGAGTGCTGAGACAGCTCCACTGGGCCAGACTCCTGATGGATCTCCCCAGGGTTTAGCATTTGTAGCAGCAAGTGAGCATGCGGGCAGCAGCATCACCGTAGCATGACTAGAAAACGATAGGAGGGCACGCTGTTGCTTTGTAGGCACCACGCATTACATGGGTGTAGACTTTATCCAGGCAGTTTCTCGTAGCAAAGTCGGTCTTGTAAACCGAAGATCATGGGTTCGAGTCCCATCCATGCCTACGTTCTGAAAGTTGTAGCTTCAAGTCTTGGTTTGGTCAACATGCTACTATTTCTTGGAGAAATAAAAAAAAACAACTTGATGAAGACTCAGAACCTATTTCACTGCAGCAGTTCCTGATCGCCTAAAACGCAGGCACCTTGTTGTGATGTCTTTCTGATGGCTTTTAAAGTTTTAGCCGTTGTTGGTACGTGGGTCTATTCTAGACCCTTTATTTTCAATTTGCTATAATTTAGTGTTATAATACATATATCATGAGTGCTCAGAGAGAAGAAGACACGTGAATTGTTATATTGAACCAGGCATCATGATGAAATGTGACCTCACATGAACCTCAACCAGCCTGAGACTTAGATCTGTAGACTGTAGCCACAGACAGAGTTCAAACCCGCAATTTTCGGTTTACGAGACCAATGCCTTACCATTTGGCCACCGCACCTTACAGTAAAGGTAGAGAGAGCAGAATTGTTAGTCATGGTTGGAGCATATAAATACCAGCCCGAAAATATTTTGTCTTTTAAAATGGTTTAACTGGCATTGGAAACAAATTATCTATGATAAGCTATAACACGAGCCTCGGGTGATAGCTATCATTTGACCGACAAAATATTTGACAACGAAATTATTTTAATGCTACACCCACAACTAACTAGTTAATTCTTACCGTGTTCAAATAAAGCGCAGTTGCGAAGTGGAAAGGCGTCGGTTGTGTAAACCAAAGATCACAGGTTTGTCAGTAAATTATACATGATAAGTGAGTAATTGGTGGTCAATGTGAACACACCACGGCACAGCACACAGTGCACCACAACAAAATGACCCCTGTATTTATTCCATCCCATGAAAGAGCAGGGCAGTGCCCAGGAGTAGGTATGTTTTGGGGACGTACCACTAGTGGTACCTTACTGTGCATCACAATGAAATGTGACTTCTGCATGGCCTCAGTAGCACCAGCACTTCAACAACTACCAAAAATAATTCTTAACTACAGCGCTTGAAGTTGTGTTACTTGTGTTGTGTGGTGTGTTCACTGTGACAAATAGTCACTCACGGTCATTTAATTTTGACTCCTATTTTATCCATTTGAATGTGTACATTGTTACCAAGGCAAGAACTCTGTATGACTGATTTTTTATACATGGGAATTTTACTGTAATTCACTTCTCAATATTTTTCTCTCATGGTTTAAGAACAGTTTTGTGGGTTATTATTTTAACATTGTAAATGGTGCTACTGACAGTTTACGGTTACCAGCATTTATCCTACACATTAGTGAAACGTAGCCGGTCTTGTAATGCCTTAAACGGTTGATTCCAGGTAGCGGTGGAGGCAGAACTTTACAGGTTGGGTTACAAATGACATTGTAGAAAAAAGATATTTTTATGCATTTCTGACATAGGCAGCATCTGGGGACAGTACCTTTCTGTTGAGTACTTCAAGTGATGTAACACTTAAAGCCAAGAGCTTCAGAAAACCTCTGCTTGCTCATAGGCACGGACGGGGTTCGAACCCGTGATCTTCGGTTTACGAGACCGACGCCTTACCACTTGGCCACCGCGCCTTACATACAGCAGGTCAGGTATTGACTGATTCGTGGGTGAAGCTTATAAATAATGCCGTTGTGCAATATTTTATCAGTTAAATGGTTTCAATTAGTATTTGGCAGTAAATGATCTATGATAAGCTATAATACATAAAGGTCACTGGTTTGAATCCCAAACCGGTAAAGGTACCACTGAGGTACTCATGAGCAGTTTTGGGCACGTTACTTTAAAAAAGTAATTAGTTACAGTTACTTCTACAGTTACTTAACTGAGTTACAGCATTATAAAAGTAACTAGTAACCAGGAAAAGTAACTACATTTTTAAAATGTTCAAATAGTTTTAAACATTTTGATTTCCCACTTAATGGAACTTTAAACTCAACTTTATGTTCGATTATTTATAATAAAACTGAATATTAAATATGTTTAATGAATGAAATGGACACTTAATAGAATAAAATATTAATCTAAACAATTGCTCACTAATCTACACTATTATATTGTTGCTGTGGGACAATGTGAGACAAGACACCTCACATCACACATCACATTTAATACATTACTGTAGATATTACCATTAATTAATAAACCGAACATCACAGGTTCGAGGCCCGTCCGTGCCTACTGTCTGAACATCGTAGCTTCAAGTCTTGGACAGTCAAGATGCTGCTGTTTCTTGGAGAAATAAAGAAAACAAGTTGAAGCAGACTCTGTAAATAAGAATTATTGCTTCACAGCAGCACAGCAGTGGTTCGTGAACATCTAAAATGCAGGCACCTTAAGCCGTGATGTCTGCTCTGGGTGGGTTTAAAAGGTGTAGTCAGTTAAGCTGGTGCGTGGCCTTATCTTGTTGACCATTTATTTTCAACTTGCTATAATGTTTGTGTCGTAAAGTTTATGTTCGCCTTATGCCCAGAGAGAAGAAGACGATACATGAAGACAAAAGTGATGTTTTAATGAACACAGCACTGTGCATCACAAAGAAATGTGACCTCACATGTACCTCAGTAGCACCCTTACCAGTCTGAAACTCGGATCTTCAGAAAAAGTCTCCACCTGAACATAGGCACAGACAGGTTCAAACTCTTACTCTTCAGTTTATAAGACCAACGCCGTACCTCTTGCCCACCGCGCCTTACCGGCAAGACGGAGGTATTAACTGGTTAGTCGTGGCTGGAGTAGTCGACTGATTATTTCATTGTGGTGCACTGTGTGCTGTGCTGTGCTGTGTTGACAATAACAAAGTATCATTCATGCTAAACCCATGACTAAGCATTTTATAGTGCGCTTCTTCTCATATGGTGCGATGGCCAAGCGGTAAGGTGTCGGTCTTGTAAACTAAAGATCATGGGTTTGATTCCTTATGCGTGCCTACAGTCTGAACCTCTCAGCTTCAATTCTTGGAATGGTTGAGCTACTACTACAAGATACTTGCTTGTTAATGTAATGTCTTCTCTCTGGTTGTAAATCAAGCATAATTGTTATGACACTAAAAATATAGCAAGTTGAAAAGAAGTAACAAGTAACTACAACTAATTACATTTTTTAAGTAATATGCACAACAGTGCTGCTGAGTACCTCAGTGGTACTTTATTGGTCTTAGATTCAAACTGGCGACCTTCTGATCACAGGGTGAACACCCTAACTGTTATACTACTGCTACCAAAAAGCAGCAATAAATATGAAGTGACAATTTGTCATAGTGAACACACCACAGAACACAAAGTAACACAACTTCAGGGCTGTAATTAAAGATTATTTTGGTAGTCGACTGATTATATTTTCCATTAGTTAGTTAGTCAATTATTTTTTCTGTCAGACCCGCCATCTGCTTCCTGTGGGCCATGTTCCACGTTATGTTGCATGTTTTACTTCTCCTGCTGAAGTCTGCACACAATAAACTAAACAGAAAGTTTTATTAATTATCATGAGGGCTATGTATTATGTATGCTATGTATGTTGGTAGTGTAACGGTAGGTAGTTTACCCCGTGATTGGAAGGTCGAATCCCGGGAACAGTAAGGGTACCACTGAGGTACTCATGAGTAAGGTACCATCCCCAAGCACTGCTCCCTGGACACTGCCCATGTTAGCTGCACACTGCTCTTTCATGGATGGGTCAAATGGAGAGGTCACATTTCGTTGTGGTGCACTGTGTGCTGTGCTGTATCCACAATAACGAATTATTACTCAAGCTAAACCCACGACTAAGCAGTTCATACATTGCCGTAAGGCGTGGTGCCCAAGTGGTAAGGCATCGGTCTTGTAAAGTGGACATCACAGCTTCGAAACCAGTCTGTGTCTATAGTCTGAACATTGTAATTTCAAGTTACTACTTAGGTGCTTCACAGATGGTGCCAAATGCAGAGGTTGTATTTCATTGTGGTGCACAGTGTGCTGCACTGTGTTGACAATAACCAATTCTCCTTCATGTGTTAATGTATGGCCTTCTTCTCTCTCTGTGTATATATTATGATGCTAAAATTATAACAAGTTGAAAATAAGAAGTAACTTCTTAAAGTAACATGCACAGCAACCAAAGATCAAATGTATTATCTTCTCTCTGGGCATAAAAGTTATGACACTAAAATTATAGCAAATTAAAAATTAGTTCTTTTATTTAGGTATGTTGAAACTTTTGAAAGTATGGTGCAAATTCTTGGAGCACAATTTGAAGAAGACTCTGTAAAGCAGAATTGTTATTTCACAGCAGCAACTTGTTAACACAGGCACCTTTAGTTGACCATTTGTTTTCAACTTGCTATAATTTTAGTGTTGTAATGTTTATGTTCGCTTTACGCCCAGAGAGAAGAAGACAATATATGAAGACATGAGTGACGAGTTGTTATAGCGAACACAGCACTGTGCATCACAATGAAGTGCACCCACTCTATTTTGGCCCCTTCAGTGAAATACCTCTTCTAGTCCGAGACTTGGATTTTCAGAAAAAGCCTCTATCTGACTGTAGGCACGGACGAGATTCAAGCCCGTCATCTTCGGTTTACGAGACCAACGTCTTACCATTGCACCTTACTGTAAAGTTAGAGGTATTAACTGGTTAGTCGTGGCTGGAGTAGTCGACTGATTTCGTTGTGGTGCACTGTGTGCTGTGTGCATCTCACGAAGCCTAAACTCACGATTAAGCAGTTTATACTTTGCTGCTCCACGTAAGGCGCGGTGGCCAAGTGGTAAGGCGTCGGTCTTGTAAACCGAAGATCATGGGTTCGAGCCCCATCCGTGCCTACAGTCTAAACATTGTAGCTTTACTTCTTGGAATGGTCAAGATGCTACCACTTCTTGTGTATTAGTGTGTTGTCTTCTCTCTGGGCATAAAGGAAGCATAAATGTTATGACGTTGGAAATAAGAAGTAACAAGTAACTACAGCCAGAGGTGGAAAGAGTACTGAAAATTTGTACTCAAGTACAAGTACTGTTACATTGGTTAAAATGTACTCAAGTAAAAGTACTGGTGTTAAAAAAAATACTTGAGTAAAAGTACAAAGTACTCTTCTCAAAAACTACTCAGAGTACTAATTACTTTTTAACCGATGGATGTTTTATTGCGTCGTCAATAGCAGGCATTCGATTCAATTCACCAGTATAAAATATCTACGTTCAAAGCACATTTCTCAGATGGACAAGGTACAGAAAGACAATTTGTTTTGTAAATAAATGTAGATATAAAACAAAAATGTTTTTGAACATGCATAGAACA
The DNA here is from genome assembly GCA_032718565.1 of Distichodus sexfasciatus. Taxonomy (NCBI): domain Eukaryota; kingdom Metazoa; phylum Chordata; class Actinopteri; order Characiformes; family Distichodontidae; genus Distichodus; species Distichodus sexfasciatus. Next base: position 636,346 of record JAVGVS010000253.1, on the reverse strand, counting down.
GTTTAAACTTTTCCCAATACACTGCGAACAACAGGCAGGTAAGTGTCTTAAACTCTTAGACATCAGGGCCGTGCAGAGATGTTTGAAGGGGCGGGTGCTCAAAGTGAAAAAGGGGCACATAGAACCAGGCTGAATAACAACAACCCACATTCATCAAGAATCTAATATGGAATCCTCCCCCTCTCCTTACGCGGCATGTCTGGACAATGTTATATCATGAGTAATAATTGAAAAAGAATCTGTACACATAAAACACGCACACACACATGCACATACAGCCACATTTTATACCTTCTCCAGAATACTGTAAATACTATGGCCACAAGTTTGCATTGTGGTGCTGATCCAGAATCCTTCCCTTATTATTTATTCCTAGTGCTATAATAATAAAGCAATAAGAATAAAAAAATTAAGTAATAAATATAAAATAATGTATTTATGGTGATTCAGTTTGCTTGACTATCCACTCTGTGCAAGGCGGAAAGCTTATTAAATGTTTAAACTGTAGCAATACAATGATTTTGCTGCTGTAAAATCAGCATTTTGTCATATTTGTAATATAAAACTAGTATAATCTGTTTCTTAATGTATTTTCTTTAAAATACTGTTGTTGTTTTTTTATATAGTAATTATAATAATCCATAATTATGTGGATATGCATATTAGATAGTTTTTAGTGAAATATAAGCCCTCCAGAAAGGCAGGGGAAAGCCCTGTAACTTACTTTAAAACAAAATGTGTTCCCTAAAAGGGTGGACAGTTCCAGACCCATGACACCCTTACCCAGTTAGCTAGCAGCTAATGACCACCACTACTTGTGCAGTTAACAGCTCCGCAGCGCCCAGCCGCTAAAACTGCACGTGCTCTTTGCGAGCTCGTTCCCGGCTCGTAACCAGCGCGCTCTGCCGTCACGTGTGAGCATTGGTGAATGATTGGTTAATGCTCATCATGTGACTGATGCAATGAGGTACCCATGAGGAAAGGGGCAGGTGCTCAAGGCTCAAGTATGAGTAACATTACACACTTGAAAAACCACTCATAAAAGTACAAGTACCCAAAAAATCTACTTAATTACAGTAACGTGAGTATTTGTAATTCGTTACTTCCACCCCTGACTACAACTAATTGCATTTTTTAAGTAACATGCACAACAATGCTGATGATTACCTCAGTGGTACTTTATCAGTCTGGGATTCAAACCAGTGACCTTCCAATCACAGGGTGAGCACCCTAACCGTCATTCTACTGCTCCTAAGAAGCAGCAAGAAATGTGAAGTGACAGTGAGTGATTATTGGTCATAGTAAACACACCACAGAACACAAAGTAACACAACTTCAGGGCTGTAGTTAAAGATTATTTTGGCAGTCAACTGATTATTATTTCAAATAGTCAATTAATGAATTATTATTTCTGTCAGACCCCCCCATCTCTGCTTCCTGTGTGCCATGTTCCATGTTGTGCTGCATGTTTTACCTCTTCTGCACACAATAACTGTAATGAAATATTTGTTCAAACAAATAATAAAAAAGTGAAAGTAGCATTTTAATTAAAAATAGACAGAACAAAACAGAAAACTGTGCTAACTATCACAAGGGCTATGGATTATAGGTTATTAAAGATAAAATTATAAATATTAAATATAAAAGTATTTATATGCTCCAGAAACAACTAGCCAGTTAATAACTCTACTTTTGCTCTGAGGCAGGTTGGGCAAGTGGTAAGGCGCTGGTCTCGTAAACCAAAGGGCATGGGTTTGAACCCTCTCTGTGCCTATAGTCAGGCTTCTTTCTGAAGGTCTGAGTCTCAGACTGGTAAAGGTACTACTCAAGTACTTCACCAAAGGGTTCAAATGCGGATGTCACATTTTGTTATGATGCACAGTAAAGATACCACTGAGGCACTCATGAGCAAGGTACGGTCCCCAAGCAACTAATCACTGCAGCCATAACCACAGGTCAGAAGAAGTCCGATCACAAAGTATTTGTTCACATTAACAATAATTTGCAGGGCAAATGAGCAGGTCTCCTTCACAGCGTGCTGATCAGAGAGTGCTGATGAGTGAAAGGTGCATTCTCCTTACATATTGGGGCTAAACCCCCCCGAACCACAAATTGCCCGTTCGCCCATTATCACCTCAAGGAGGCGTCCGGTGACATACAAGAGTACATTTTGTTTTGTTCTTTCCCTTTGGGACAGCGATAGCCAACAGCGATAATTAACGGAAGGAGAAAGCATCTTGCACGTAAAAGAACATGGTATCACTCATGGATTACGCACATACGCACGTACAATAATTCATTATCTCATCAAGTCAGCTAGACAAGGTCTTGAAGAAGTCGCACTGACCAAAACTCACTCTACTTACAGTTGGATCTTTAAGAATAATTAGTAATAAAAATTTCCTTCACAAATGACAGTAAAATTCCAAGTATAAAAGAAATCAGTTCTTTGAACTCTTACCATGTTTACACGAATGTACACATTCGAATGGATAAAATAGAAGTCAAAATTAAGTGACAGTGAGTGACTATTTATAGCTTATCTTAGGTGAATTACTTCCAAATACCAGTTAATAACAATTAACAGAGAAAATATTTTACGACTGAATTATTTATATGCTCCAGCCACGACTAATCAGTTAATACCTCTACCTTTGTCGTAAGGCACGGTGGCCAAGTGGTACAGCGTTGGTCTCGTAAACCAATAATTAGGGGTTTGAACCTTGTCTGTGCCTATATTCAGGTGGAGGCTTTTTCTGAAGATCAGTGTCTCACACTTGTAAAAGTACTACGTGAGGTACTTCACCGAAGGGGCCAAATGCCACTGTCACATTTCGTTGTGGTCTACTGTATTTTGTGTGGTGTGTTCACAAGTTGTGCCAGTTCTTTAAAAAAATTAATTAGTTACTTGTTATTTTCAACTTGCTATAATTTAGTGTCATAACATTCATGCTTGCTTTATGCCCAGAGAGAATGACATATGAGGAAAAACACATTGTAATAGAAGTATTTTGTCCAGTCTTAAGACTTGAAGCTTCAGTCTTCAGGACTGCAGGCACAGACGGCCTTCAAACCCATGAATTTCAGTTTACAAGCATCTCAATGAGTTTTAATTTCAGCTACCACACCTTACGTGTTAGGTACAAGTATTAAATTGCTCTGTCAAGTGGTGTAGCGAATAAATATTTTGTCAAATATTTGTAAATTAATGTTTTAAACTGCCATTTGTCAGTAAATTCATCTCAGCATTAATGAGTGATTATTTGTCATAGAACACAGCACACAGTGCACCAACCACCAAATGTGACCTGTGCATTTGAGCTATCCATTAAAATCGCACCTTGCTCATGAGTACCTTTACTGAATGAAATGTGACCTCTGTATTTGGCCCCTTCGGTGAAGTGCCTGAGTGGCACTCTTTTACCAGTCTGACTTAAGAAAAGTTCTGCAATCGAACTTAGGCACGGATGGGGTTCGAATCTGCGATCTCGGAAGCCATTTAGACCAAATGACGCCTTTACCACTTTGGCCACCGGCCATACAAAAAGGTAGCACATATTAACTTGTTAGTCGTGGGTGTAGCATATAAATAAGTTAGTTGTGAAATATTTTGTGAGTTACATGTTTTCAAATGGCATTTGTCAGTAAAATTAAAAGTGATAAGGAGGGATTATTTGTCACAGTGAACACAATTCACACAGCAGAATAAAATGTGACCTCTTGCTTTTGGTCCTTGCAGGAAGTACTTCTACCAGTCTGAGACTTGGAGCTTCAGAAAAGCTCTCCATTCGCCTATAGGCACACGTCGGAACCTGCAATCTTCAGTCTATGAAAACAACGGCTAATCGGCCACTGTGCCTAAGGGAAACACGAGTAACTGGTTAGTGGTGGGATAAGAGGCGTGCTTGGTTGGCTAGAACAGGAAAGCAATCTATAGTCCCTTGTGATAGTTAATACAGCTTCTGTTTTGTTCTTTTCTATTCTCTATTAAAATACTTCTTTCACTTTTCTTTTATTATTTTTATACTACTACCATTACTTTTATTACGGTTATTGTGTGCAGACTTGAGCAGAAGAAGTAAAATATGCAGCACAACATGGAATACGCCGTGACTAGAAAGTTACTGGTTTGAATCCCAGACTGATAAAGTACCACTGAGGTACTCCATCAGCATTGTTGGTATGTTACTTTTTAAAAAAAGTAATTATGCTTTTTCTTATTTTCAACTTATATAATTTTAGTGTCATAATATTTATGCCAATAGAGAGGAAGGCCAAACATTAACACATGAGCGAGACTTGGTTATTGCAAACACAGCACACTGTGCAATCTCAAATGCAATATGACCCTCAGACGGCAACGATCTGTGAAGTGGTTCCTTGGAAATTACAACATTTCGCTGCAGTAATAGACGGGGTTCGGCGTGGTATGGCTGGCCCGTAATCTGGAAGATCGCGGGTTTGAATCCTGTTCTCGCCCATAGTTAGGTGGAGACTTTCTAAAGGTTCAAGTCTCAGACTGGTGCAAAAGGCTACTCAGTCACTTCAATGAAGGCCAAAATGCAGAGTCTAATTTTTGGTTGTGGTCTACTGCATTGTGGTGCTGTGGTGTTTTCTTACAATGACAATAATCACTCACTTATCACGCAATTTATTTCGACAACGCCGCCAGTTTAAAACATTTAACTGACAAAATATTTAACAACTGAATTATTTATATACTACACCCATGACTAACCAGTTAATACACACCACCACTTGTGAGGCGCGGTGGCCAAGTGGAAAGGCGTCGGTCTTGTAAACCTGAAGATCACGGGGTTCGATCCTCGTCTGTGCCTTGCTAGGCTAAATGTTGTAATTTCTAAAAGTCTTAGACTGACAAGGTACAGCTAATACATGATATTTACATCTCTTTGTGTTAATGTGTCTTCTCAGCATAAAAGTAAGCATAAATGTGCCACGGACACTGCAAATATAGCAAAGCGAAAAATACGAGCTGCTAACTAACTACATTTTAAGTAACATGCAATAACAATGTTGATGAGTTCCTCACTGGTACTTTATCAGTCTGGGATTCAAACCAGTAACCACGGGGTGAGCGCCTCAATTGTTATACTACTGCTCCTAAAAAGCAGCAATAAATATGAAGTGACAGTGAGTGACGATTTCTCATAGTGAACACACCACAGAGCACGAAGTAACACAACTTCAAGGCTGTAGTTAAAGATTATTTTGATAGTCGACTGATTATATTTTCCATTAGTCAGTTAGTGAATTGTTATTTCTGTCAGACCCTCTAGCTCTGCTTCCTGTGGGCCAAGTGTCGTGCCTGGCCATGTAAGGCACGGTAATAAGTGGTAAAGCAAGCCGGGTCTTGTAAACTGGTCAGGGTTCAGTCCCAACTCTAACTCTACAGTGGCTTTCTGAGTCCCAAACTGGGGTCAAATGCAGATGTCACATTTCATTGTGATGCCCAGTAAAGGTACCACTGTGGCATTCATGATCAATGTATCGTTCTCGCTCTTCAACCGGCGTCAAATGCAGAGTCTTGTTTTAGTGTGCTGTGTGTGTTCTACAAATGACAAATAATCACTTTATCATGAATAATTTATCGATGCCTACAATTAAAAAAACAAAACATTTAATCACAAAAATATTGAAACAACTGAATTATATTTGAGGGAAGTACACCCATGACTAACCAGTTAATACTTACGCCAGTCATGTAAGACAGAGTGGCCAAGCAGAAAGGTGTCGGTCTTGTAAACTGAGGGTCATGGGTTTGATCCCTTGTCTTTGTTTAAAGCAACACTTGCAAAAGTAGACTCTGAGGCTTACAGCAGCAAATTTTCAGTGCCATTATGCACCTTTAGTAGACCATTTATTTTCAACTTGCTATAATTTTAGTGTCGTAATTTTTATGTTTGCTTTGCGCCCAGAGAGAAGAAGACAATATATGAACACAAAAGCGAGGAGTTGTTACAGCGAATACAGCACATGACAATGAAGTGTGACCACTGTATTTGGGTCTCTTCTCAGTAGAAGTACCTTTTTACTGCTCCGAGACTGATCTTAGAAAGTTCTTACTTCTGACCGGCACAGACGGTTCCAACTCGCGGATTCGAAGCCATTTAGATCGATGCCATTTCTGGCCACCGCGGCATAGTAAATATTAGCAGTATTAACTGGAGAAGCTGTGCTGGAGTATATAAATAATTCAACAAGAAAATATTTTTGAACTTCAAGTAGCAGTGCTCAATCGATAGCTCACGGTCCCTCGGTGGTCCATGGCATGCAATCCAGTTTCACTGAAATCAAAATTATCTCATTTCTTTTTCAAAACATTTCCAGATGGTTTGGACATCTTTAATGCATATTGACAACAGGTCGACACTATAATTTCCGCATCTATGATTATGTCAAATAATCACTGCAGCCCTAACCACAGGTAACCCTAACCCTAAGGCTGGTAACCCTAACCTGTAAGTAGTACCATTTACAAGTGTTAAAAATGATAACCACAAAACTGTTCTTAAACCATGAGAAAATACTGAAAGTGAATTACAGTAAAATTCCATGTGTAAAAGAAATCAGTTTTGAACTCTACTATGTTAATAACATTCTAATGATAAAATAGAAACAAAATTATGACTATTTATAGCTATCTTAGGTGAATTACTTCCAAATACCAGTTAAAAAACAATTAACAGAGAAAATATTTTATTTACTGAATAATTATTTAGAGTATGCTCCAGCCACTGACTTCAACTAGCATACTCTACCACTACTACATGGAGGCCAAGTAGGCAATGTCTCAGAACTGAAGGTCACGGTTTGAACCCTGTTTTGCTCTACAGTCAGGTGGAGACTTTTTCTGAAGATCAGTGTCTAAGACTGGTAAAGGTACCACTTTGGAGGTACTTCACCAAAGGGGCCAAATGCAGAGGTCACATTTTGTTGTGGTCTACTGTATTTGTGTGCTGTGGTGTATTCACAATGGCTGCTCGCATCAGGTTCAAACTCCAACACTTGCCTTCAAGGCCAAGGATGGATCTGCACTCTAACGAATAGCACTTATTAAATAACGGTCACTTCGCCCTCTGAGAGCAGCAAATCGTTGCTCGTTTGGAACCACCTCTACTTAAGAGAAGAGGAAACATGCATCGAAATCCTTGTAGTGTTGGCCTCAGTGGTGGAACCAACTTCCGCTAGTTATTAGAACGGGTTGAGTCCCTTTGGGTTGTCTTTCAAACGCCGCCTGAAGACACACACCTCTTCAAAGAGTATCTAGGGACTAATTTACCTTTATAAACCTTATTAATAAAAAAAAGAATGCAGTGTCTGTCTGAACTTATTTCTAACCCCATTTTTTTCGTTGCTAAAGTATAAAACTTAGTCTGTGGTAATTTGGTTTAACTACAGATGCTCCATATAGCTTATGGATCTAGGTTTGGCTGTGGACTAAGAAGTGACTGTTGTAAGTCGCTTGGATAAGAGCCGCCTGCTACTAAATGTAAATTGTAAATGATAAATAGGTCACTCACTTATCATGGTTAATTTACTGACAAATGCCAGTTTAAAACATTTAACTGACAAAATATTTAACAATGGAATCATTTATATACTACACCAATTAGTAAACTAAAGTATACATACCAATATGTGTAAGGCTCGGTGGCCAAGTGGAAAAAGTGTCGGTCTTGTAAACCAAAGATCGTGGGTTTGAACCACATGTGTGCCTACAATCTGAATGTTGTTGTTTCAAGAATTAGACCAGTCAAGACCCTCCTACTACAAGATGTTTTTACGTGTCTCATTCTCTCTAGGCATGAAGTTGAAAATAAGAAATAACTGTAACTAATAACTCTTTAAGTAACATGCACAACAGAGTACCTGAGTGGTACTTTGTCGGTCTAGGTGCAGTGACCAAGTGGTAAGGTGTCAGTCTTCCGGGCATGGACGGCCTGCTTCAACTCAATCCATACATTTTCAGTGATGTTCAAGAACATTGTACTTGTGCCCAAATTCCTTAGTAGATTTTGAGCGGTGCTTTGGATCATTGTCGTGCTGAAACATCCAACCCCAGCATAACTTCAAGTTTGTAAATGACTCTTGAACATTCTTGTCAAGAATCTGCTGATATTGGGTGGAATCCATGCGGCCCTCAACTTTAACAAGGTTTCCAATACCTGTGCTAGCCACACAGCCCCATAACATGATGGACCCACCACCAAATTTCTTCTCCTGGAACGCTGTGTATTTTTTAAGCCTCTGGTCATGACCAAATAACTCTATCTTAGTCTCATCTGTCCACAGTATTTTTTTCCAGAATATTTCTGGCTTGTCCAGATGCTCTTTTGCATACCTCATGCGGCTCTTCTTGTGGTGAGGCTTTTTGCGCATCACCTTTCCACTGAGCTGTTCCCGGTGCAAAGTGCACTGGACTGTGGAACGATGTACAGTGACACCATCAGCAGCCAGATGTTGTTGTGGCTCTCTGGAGGTGGTCTGTGGTTTGTCTTTGACAATTCTAACCAGCCTTCGCCTGTGCCTCGCCTGTGTTGAGATACTCCTCTTGGCCTACCACATCTTTTCTTCACAAGGACTGTTCCTGTGGCCTTCCATTTCCTAACTACATTTCTGACTGTTGAGACAGACAGTCCAAACCTTTGCGATAATCTTTTGTACTCTTCTCCTAATTCATAAAAATGCATCATCTTAGTTTTTAAGTCAGTAGAGAGTTCTTTAAAGGTTCCCATGTTGCCACTCTCTATGAGGAAACCAAGGAGAAGCACCACTAGCAATTTATACTGTATATGTTAAACTTTTTCATGATTGGTTGCAGCTGCCTTTGTAGTTTAAGGTGTAATGAGCTAATCAAAGCAATTTAGTGCTGCAAACTATCAGTATTAAATGACTGCAGGTCTTCAAAGTAATGCAAGTGAGAAGGAGCCCAAACTTTTGCACATCCCATTTTTCAAACTAAACATCCCCTTGTCTATATATCTCTAGAAAAAAACACATCTTGCTGTGATATTCTCTTATGAAGACAGAGCTAATTATCATGCAACCTCGGAGGGGTGCCCAAACTAAAATTACAGCAAGTTAAAAATTTGTTCTTTTATTTAGTTATGTTAAAACCTTTGAAAGTATGGTGCCAATTCTTGGAGCACAATTTGAAGAAGACTCTGTAAAGCAGACCTGATATTTCACAGCAGCAACTTGTTAACACAGGCACCTTTAGCAGACCATTTATTTTCAACTTGCTATAATTTTAGTGTCGTAATGTTTATGTTTGCTTTACGCCCAGAGAGAAGAAGACAATATATGAAGACAAAAGTGAGGAGTTGTTACAGTGAATACAGCACATCACACTGAAGTGTGACCACTGTATTTGGCCCCTTCAGTGAAGTACCTTTTACAGTCTGAGACTTGGATCTCCAGAAAAAGTCTCCACTCGACCGTAGGCACAGACGGGGTTCGAACCCGTGATCTTCGGTTTACGAGACCGACGCCTTACCACTTGGCCACTGCGCCATACAGTAAACACAGAGCTATTAACTGGTTAGTTGTGGCAAAGTTGTCAGTTGTCAAAAAATATTTGACAACTGAATCGTTTATATACTACACCGATTACTAACCAGTTAATACATACCCATTTGCGTAAGGCTCGGTGGCCAAGTGGAAACGCGTCAGTCTTGTAAACCAAAAATCATGGGTTTGAGCCATGTCTTTGTTTACAATCCGAATGTTGTTGTTTCAAGAATTAGACCAGTCAAGACGCTACTACAAGGTTTTTTTACTTGTGTCTTAATGTGTCTCGTTCTCTCTAGGCATGAAGTTGAAAATAAGAAATAACTGTAACTAATTACTCTTTTTAAATAACATGCACAACAATGCTGATGAGTATCTCAGTGGTACTTTGTCGGTCTAGGTGCAGTGACCAAGTGGTAAGGTGTCAGTCTCATAAACCAAACTGACAAATGGCAATTAAAAACATTAAACTGACAAAATATTTGACAATTAAATTTATTATTTATGTGCTACACCCATTATTAACCAGTTGATACTTGCAGCCTTCGCGTAAGGTGTGGTGGCCAAGTGGAAAAGTGTTGGGCTTGTAAACTGAAGGTCATGGGTTTGAGCCCTGTCTGTACCTACAGTCTAAACATCATAGCTTTACTTCTTGGACTGGTCAAAGTACTCCTACAAGATATCTTCACTCATGTGTTAATGTATCATCTTCTCTCTGGGCATAAAGCAAGAATAAATGTTATGACACTGAAGTTAGTTCTTTTATTTATTCATGTTGAAACTTTTGGAAGTACGGTGGCAATTCTTGGAGCACAATTTGAAGAAGACTCTGTAAAGCAGAATTGTTATTTCACAGCAGCAACTCGTTGACACAGACACCTTTAGTAGACCATTTATTTTCAACTTGCTATAATTTCAGTGTCATAATGTTTATGTTCGCTTTACACCCAGAGAGAAGAAAACAGAATATGAAGACACGGGTTGTTACAGTGAATACAGCACATGACAATGAATTGAAACCACTGTATTTTGGCACCTTCAGTGAAGTACCTCAGCAGTATCTACTTCAGTCTGAGACTCTGCATCTCCAGAAAAAGCCGCCACCCAAATGTAGGCACAGATGGGGTTCGAACCCGTGACCTTCAGTTTAGGAGACCAACGCCTTACCATTTGACCACCACACCTTACAGGAAAGGTAGAGGTATTAACTGGTTAGTCGTGGCTGGACCATATAAATAATTCTGTCGTAAAATATTTTGAACTTCAAGCAGCAGGGGCTTTCAATTGATAGTTTGCGGCCCATGGGGGCAATGCAGGTGGTCAATGCAATCCAGTTTCTTTACTGAAATCACCAGTTAAAATTTATTTCCATTCATCAAAACATTTTCAGACAATTTGGGCACCTTAATGCATATTGATGATGGGTCGACACTATAATTTCCGCATCTATGACTATGTCAATTAATTTCTGGAGCCTTAACCACAATGCTGGTAATCCTAACTTTGACAAACAGTGAATCATTGTCACTTAATATTTCCTTCCACTTTTTAGGAGCGGTAGTATAATGGTTAGGTCCCAGACTGAAAAAGTACCACTGAGCTGCACAGTCTCAAGTCCAAGACTTGATGCTACAACGTTGAGAACAAGCTTGCACTTGATGGTAGACACAGACAGGGTTCGAACCCATGATCTACGGGTTACGAGATCAACGCCCTACCACTTGGCCACTGCTCCTTACAACAAATGGACAGGTATTGACTGGTTAGTCGTGGCTGAAACATGAAGACTTCAGTCGTAAAATATTTCGTCTGTTAAATGGTTTTAACTGGTATTTGGCAGTAAATGATCTATGATAAGCTATAATACAGAGCCCTTGTGATAATTAATACAGCTTTCTGTTTTGTTCTTTCTATTTTCTTTAAAAATACTACTTTCCCTTTTATTTTATTATTACAAATACTTTTATTATGGTTATTGTGTGCAGACTTGAGCAGAAGAGGTAAAACATGCAGCACAACATGGAACATGGCACACAGGAAGCAGAGATGGAGGGTCTGACAGAAATAATAATTCACTAACTGACTAATTGAAATAATAATCAGTCGACTACTAAAGTAATTTTTAATTACAGCCCTGAAGTTGTGTTACTTTGTATTCTGTGGTGTGTTCACTATGACAAATCGTCACTCACTGTCACTTCATATTTATTGCTGCTTTTTAGGAGCAGTAGCATTACGGTTAGGGCGTTCACCCTGTGATTGGAAGGTCGCCAGTTTGAAACCCAGACCAATAAAGCACCACTGAGGTACTCATCAGCATTGTTGTGCATGTTACTTAAAGAAGTTATAGTTACTTCTTATTTTCAACTTGCTATAATTTTAGTGTCCAGAGAGAAGACAACACATTAAGACACTAGTGAAAGTATCTTGTAGGAGCATTTTGACCATTCTAAGAATTGAAACTATGATGTCCAGACTGTAGGGACAGATGGGGTTCAAACCCATGATCTTTGGCTTACAAGTGCAACGCCTTACTGCTTGGCCACCACACCTTACAGGAAGCAGCATTGTATAAACTGGTTAGTCATGGGTTTAGCATGAGTGATAATTTGTTATTGTCAACACAGCGCAGCACACAGTGCTTACGTTCAGGTGGAAACTTCTTCTGAAGATCCAAGTTTCCGAGTGGTCAAGGTGCTACTGAGGTACATGTGAGGTCACATTTCTTTGTGATGCACAGTGCTGTGTTCACTATAACAAGTCATCACTTGTGTCTTCATGTATCGTCTTCTTCTCTCTGAGGATAAAGCGAGCAGAAACAACACGACCCAGACATAATAGCAAGTTGAAAATAAATGGTCTACAAAGTCACGTACCAGCTTCAATGGCTAAAACTTTTAAACCCATCCAGAGGAGAAGTCGCGGCTTAAGGTGTCTCCGTTTAGATGTACACGAACCACTGCAGTGCTGCTGTGAAACAATAATTCTTATTTACAGAGTCTGCTTCAACTTGTGTTCTTTATTTCTCCAAGAAACAGTAGTATCTTGACCGGTCCAAGACTTGAAGCTACGATGTTCAGACTGTAGGCGCAGACGGGACTCGAACCAGTGATGTTCGGTTTATTAGTTCATGGTAATATCTGCAGTAATATATTACATTTGATAGGTATCTTGTCTCACATTGTCCCACAGCAACAATATAATAGTGTAGATTAGTGAGCAATATTTTGGATTAATATTTTATTCTATTCTAAGTGTCCATTTCATTCATTAAACATATTTAAAATTCAGTTTTATTATAAATACTTGAACGTATAGTTGAGTTTAAAGTTCCATTAATTTTTGACATATTTTCCTGGTTACTAGTTACTTTTATAATGCTGGAACTCTTTTACATTTTGGGAGTAGTAACTGTAAATAATTACTTTTTTAAGTAACATGCACAACACTGCTCTTGAGTACCTCAGTGGTACCGTTGTCGGGAATTCAAACCAGCGACCTTTATGTATTGTAGCTTATTGTAGATCATTTACTGCCAAATACTACATAAAACCATTTAACTGACAAAACATTGTACATCAGAATTATTTATAAGCTTCACCCACGAATTGGCCAATACCTCGACCACGTTGTGTGAGGCGCGGTGGCCAAGTGGTAAGGTGTCAGTCTCGTAAACCGAAGATCATGGGTTCGAATCCCATCCGTGCCTAAGTTCAGGTGCAGAACTTTTCTTAAGTCTCAGACTGGTAAAGGTACCACTCAGGCACTTCACTGAACCCCGTCCGTGCCTACAAGCAAGCAGAGCTTTTCTGAAGGTTTTGGGTTTAAGTGTTAGATCAGTTGAGGTACTCAACAGAAAGGTACTGGCCAAGAGGTAAGGCATCGGTTTCGTAAACCAGAGGCCACGGGTTCGAGCTCTGTCCATGTACCATGTTGTGCTGCGTGTTTTACCCATCCTGCTCAAGTTATCGGAAGGTTGCCGGTTTGAATCCCAGACTGATAAAGTACCACTGAGGTACTCATGAGTATTGTTGTGCATGTTACTTTAAGAAAGTAAGTAGTTACAGTTACTTGTTATTTTCAACTTGCTATAATTTATTCTCATAACATTTATGCTTGCTTTATGCCCAGAGAGAAGATGATACATTAACACATGAGCAACAACATTTTCTTGTAGTCGTATCTTGACCAGGCCCAGACCTGAAGTTACAACGTTCAGACTGTAAGCACGGACAGGACTCAAACCCAACGTCTTCGGTTTACAAGGCCGATGCCTTACCACTTGGCCACCGCACCTTACGTGAAGGCAGATAGTATTAACTGGTTAGTCATGGGTGTAGCATATAAATAATTCAGTTATCAAATATTTTGTCAGTTAAATGTTAACTGCAGTGGCCAGTTGACATGAACAGCACCCAGGGAGCAGTGCTCAGGGACTGTACCTTGCTCATGAGTACCTCAGTGGTACCTTTGCTCTGCATCACAATAAAATGTGACCTCTGCATTTGAACCCTTCAGTGAAGTACCTCAGTAGTACCTTTACCAGTCTGAGACTCGGATCTTCAGAAAAAGTCTCCACCTGCAGGTACAGGGTTCGAACCTGTGCTACCACTCTGCCTTACCACTTACGGTAAAGGTAGAGGTACTAACTGGTTAGTCGTGGTTTGAGCATATAAATAATTCAGTCGTAAAATATTTCGTCTTTTAAATGGTTTTAACTGGTACTTGGAAGTAAATTATCTATGATATGCTTTAATCCATAGCCCTTGTGATAATTAATACAGATTTCTGTTTTGTTCTTTCGTTTTCAATTAAAATACTTCTTACAATTATTGTGTGGAGACTTGAGCAGAAGAGGTAAAACATGGCCTGAAGTTGTGTTACTTTGTGTTGCGTGGTGTGTTCACTATGGCAAATAGTCACTCACTGTCATTTAATATTTCCGCCCGCTTTTTAGGAGCAGTAGTATAACGGTTAGGGCGTTCACCCTGTGATCGGAAGGTCGCCAGTTTGAATCCCAGACCAATAAAGTGCCTCCGAGGTACTCATCAGCATTGTTGCGCATGTTACTTTTAAAAAGGTAATTATAGCTTCTTCTTATTTTCAACTGGCTATAATTTTAGTGTCATGATATTTATGCCAATAGAGAGGAAGGCCATACATTAACACATGAGTGAAAATTGGTTATTGCAAACACAGCACAGCACACTGTGCACCACAACAAAATATGACCTCTGTATTTGGCACCATCCGTCAAGTACCTGAGAAGTACCTTGAAATTACAACATTCAGGCTGTAGGCACAGACGGGGCTCAAAGCCACGATCTTTGGCTCGCAAGACCGACGCCTTAACACTTGGCCACCGCGCTTTACGTCAATGAGGTAAGCATTACCTAGTTAGTTGTGGGTGTGGCATATAAATAATTCAGTTGTGAAATATTTTGTCAATTAAATGTTTTTAATTGGTATTTGTCAGTAAATTAACCATGGTAAGTGAGTGATTATTTGTCACAGTGAACACACCACAGCACACACTGCACCACAATGAAATGTGACCTCTGCATTTGGTCCCTTTGGTGAAGTACTTGGATCATTAGAAAAAACTTGCAACTGAGCGTAGGCACAGATAGGGTTCGAACGTGTGACCTTCGATTTACAACATCAACGCCTTACCACTTGGGCACAACGCCTTAAGATAAGTTGGGCCATGTTCCATGTTGTGCTACGTGTTTGTACTACAAAAACTGTCATAGTAAAATAAAAGAAAAGCGAAAGTAGTATTTTCATTGAAAATAGAAAGAACAAAACAGAAAGCTGTATTAATTATCACGAGGGCTATGTATTATAGCACATCATAGATCATTTACTGCCAAATGCCAGTTAAAACAATTTAACAGACAATTTTTTTAACGACTCAATTATTCATATTCTCCAGCCGCCACTAACCAGTTAACAGCTAACCACTAACAGCTCACCTCTATTCTTCTCCGTAAGGCGCAGTGGCCAAGTGGCAAGGTGTCTGTCTCATTAAACCGAAGATCACGGCTTCAAACCCCGTTTGTGCCTACAGTCAGGTGGTGACTTTATCTAAAGATCCAAGTCTCAGACTGGTGAAGGTGCTACTCAGGTACTTCACCGAAGGGGCCAAATGCAAGTTCACATTTGTTTGTGGTCTACTGCATTTTGTGTGCCGTGGTGCGTTCACAGTGACAAATAATCACTCACTTACTACATGCAATTTACTGACAAATGCCAGTTTAAAATATTTAACAGAATAATTTATATACTACTCCCATGACTAACCAGTTAATACGACCCAGCTTGTGTAAGGCGCGGTGGCCAAGTGGAAAGGTGTTGGTCTTGTACGTAGTACAAAAATATGTAGTAACAAGTAACTATAACATTACATTTTTTAAGTAACATGCACAACAATGCTGATGAGCTCCTCAGTGGTATACTGGGATTCAAACCAGTAACCTTCCAATCACAGGGTGAGCGCCCTAACTGTTATACTACTGCTCCTAAAAAACAGCAATAAATATGAAGTGACATTGAGTGACGATTTCTCATAGTGAACACACCACAGAGCACGAAGTAACACAACTTCAGGGCTGTAATTAAAGATTCTTTTGGTAGAACCCTGTCCGTGCCTACATTCAGGTGGAGGCTTTTTCTAAAGATCCAAGTTTCAGACTGATTAAGTACCACTGAGGTACTCATGAGTGTTGTTGTGCAAGTTACTTTCAAAAGGTAATTAGTTACAGTCACTTATTTTCAACTTGCTCTAATTTTAGTGTCATAACAGTTATGCTTGCTTTATGCCCAGAGA
Source organism: Distichodus sexfasciatus (assembly GCA_032718565.1). Lineage (NCBI taxonomy): Eukaryota > Metazoa > Chordata > Actinopteri > Characiformes > Distichodontidae > Distichodus > Distichodus sexfasciatus. The sequence goes on along the minus strand of JAVGVS010000253.1, from coordinate 619,983 downwards.
GAAAGAAATGTGTGAAGATATGTTGTAGGAGGAGTATCTTAACCAGTCCAAGACTTCAAATTACAACGTTTAAACTGTAGGCACAGACAAGATTTGAACCCATGATCCTCACTTTACAAGATCAACACCTTTCCGCTTAGCCACCGCACTTTATATGAGCGGTATAAGTATTAACTGGTTTCGTCATGGGTGTAGCGAATAAATATTTCTGTTGTCAAATATTTTGTAAATTAAATGTTTTGAACTGGCATTTGTCAGGAAATTATCCATGATAAATGAGTGATTATTTGTCATTGTGAACACAGCACACAGTGCACCACAACCAAATGTGACCTGTGCATTTGACTTATCTGCGAAAGAGCACTAGAACCATACCTTGCTCATGAGTACCTCAGTGGTACCTTTACTGTGCATCACAATGAAACGTGACCTCTGCATTTGGCCCCTTCGGTGAAGTACCTGATGGTACCTTTACCAGTCTAAGACTTAAGAAAAATTCTGCACCTGACCTTAGGCACGGACGGGGTTTGAACCCGTGATCTTCAGTTTACGAGACCGACACCTTACCACTTGGCCACCGCGCCTTACAGGAAGGTAAGAGGTATTAACTTGTTAGTTGTGGGTGTAGCATATAAATAAGTTAGTTGTGAAATATTTTGTGAGTTACATGTTTTCAAATGACATCTGTCAGTAAATTAACCATGATAAGTGAGTGATTATTTGTCACAGTGAAAACACCACAGCACACACTGCACCAGAATAAAATGTGAACTCTGCATTTAAAAGAGGTCAGAGCAAGGCGTAAGATGCAGTGGCTAAGTGGTAAGGCATTGGTCTTATAAACCACAGCTCATGGGGTCGAGCCCTGTCTGTATCTATAGTCTGAATTTCCTAGCTTAAATTCTTGGGCCAGTCAAGATGCTGCTGCTACTACTACAAGATGCTTTCAGTCATGTGTTAATGTATCATTTCCTCTCTGGGCATAAAGCAAGTGGTACTTGATCAGTCTGGGACTCAAACCAGTGACTAATTGTTATACTACTGCACCTAAAAAGCAGGAGGAAATATTAAGTGACAGTGAGTGATTGTACTAGTGAACATAAAGTAACACAACTTCAGGCCTGTAATTAAAGATTACTTTAGGAGTCGACTGATTAGTCAGTCAGTCAATTTTTCTTTCTGTCAGTCCCTCCATCTCTGCTTTTATATTATTCTATTGTGTCCATTTAATTCATTAAACATATTTAATATTCAGTTTTATTATAAATAATTGAACATATAGTGGAATTGAAAGTTCCATTAAGTGGAAAATCAAAATTTTTGACCTATTTGAACATGTTAAAATGTTTTATAATGCTGTAACTCAGTTAAGTAACTGTAGAAGTAACCGTAACTAATTACTTTTTTAAGTAACGTGCCCAACACTGCTCACGAGCACCTCCGTGGTACCAAATGTACTGCCAAATACCACTAAAGGGGAAATCAAATTTTTTTTGACATATTTAAACATTTAAAAAGTTTAACGCAATAGTTACTTTTCCTGGTTACTAGTTACTTTTATAATGCTGTAACTCAGTTACACTTTGGGAGAAGTAACTGTAACTAATTACTTTTTTGGAAGTAACGTGCCCAACATTGCTCATGAGTACCTCAGTGGTACCTTTACCGGTTTGGGCTTCAAACCAGCGACCTTTATACCTTATAGCTTATCGTAAATAATTTACTGCCATGTACTAGTTGAAAATATTTAACTGACAAAATATTGTAGAACAGAATTATTCATCAGCTTCACCCACGCATTGGTCAACACCTGAAGCACTTCACGTAAGGCGCGGTGGCCAAGTGGTAAGGCGTCGGTCTCGTAAACCGAAGATCACGGGTTCGAGCCCCGTCCGTGCCTACAAACGAGCGGAGTTTTTCTGAAGGTCTGTGGTTTAAGTCTCGGACCGGTTAAGGTACTACTTGAGGTACTCATGAGCAAGGTACCTGCTCCCCGGACGGTGCCCATGTCACATGCCCAGTGCTCGGTCACGGTGGCTCCAAAGCAGAGCTTATATTCTGTTGTGGTGCACTATGTGCTGTGCTGTGTTCACACTGACAACTATTCACGTACTTTCATCATGGCTTAAGGTTCCTGCGTTTTAGACGCTCATGAATCACCGCATTTCGGCTGTAAAATGACCATTTTGCTTTACAGAGTCTGCTTCAACTTTTTTTCCTCATTAAAATGCCCCATGCTTTCCTACGACGGCGTTTTAGTGCCACCTTAAAAAAAAAAAAAATCTAAGTGCCACCTTAAAAAAAAAAAATCTAAGATTACGAGATTAAACTCGAAACTACGAGAATAAAGTCGAAATGTTACGAGAATAAAGTCGAAATGTTACGAGAATAAACTCGAAACTACGAGAATAAAGTCGAAATGTTACGAGAATAAAGTCGAAAAACTACGAATAAAGTCGAAATGTTACGAGAATAAAGTCGAAATGTTACGAGAATAAACTCGAAACTACGAGAATAAAGTCGAAATGTTACGAGAATAAAGTCGAAATGTTACGAATAAACTTAAAACTACGCAGAATAAAGTTTAATAACATGAGAATAAATCAAATCAAATAAACCAGTCTCGAATGTTAATAACCAAATTGAATAAACTGAAATTATAAAATGAGAATAAAAGCTCTAAATGTTACGTAGAATAAAGTCGCAATCAAATTATATCAAACTACATTTAATCTAAAGAGATTTTAATAAACCTTACCTTTTGACGGTTGATGTTGGCAAGGTTTCCAGAGAGCTAACTCACGGCTTAGACTCCACGGCTTGTACAGAACATATTCTTAAACATTCACGCCAAAATCTTTCGACTTTATTCTCGTAATATTTCGATTTTATTCGTGAATATTTCGATTTTATTCGTGAATATTTCTACCTTTATTCCTCGTAGTTTCGAGTTTATTCTCAGAATATTTCGACTTTATTCTCGTAGTTTCGAGTTTATTCTCGTAACATTTCGACTTTATTCTCGTAACATTTCGACTTTATTCTCGTAGTTTCGAGTTTATTCTCGCAATATTTCTTGACTTTTTATTCGTGAATATTTCGGACTTTATTCTCGTATTTTAGTTTATTCGTAGTTCGGTTTATTCTCGTAGCTTCGACTTTATTCGTAACATTTCTGACTTTTTTATTCGTGAGTTTCGAAGTTTATTCTCGAATATTTCGACTCTTTATTCGTGAATATTTCGACTATTCTCGTAGGTTTCGAGTTTATTCTCGAAATATTATGAGTTTAATCTTCAATTCAGATTTATTTATTTATTTATTTTAAGGTGGCACTAAAACGCCATCGTACTTTCCAAAGTTTCCACATCATCCTCGGTCTTCATTAGCACCAACGCCGGATGACAGACAATGGAAGCAAGTATTGCCCCAGAACTTACAGTAGCCGGGTTTTAAAGTGCCCCCGGTGGTCCGGGCAGGAAATAACGCAGGTGGTCCGTGACATGCGATCCAGTTTCACTACTGAAATCACCTTCTAAAATTATTTCTTTAATTAACGTTCCAATACATTTTCAGATCATTTGGGCATCATAATGCACAATGAAGTCACAGCAAATGTATAATAATAATAATAATAGTAAAACCCCCGACCCACACACACTCACACTCGGGCACGTGTGGGCCGCAGACTGCTGCTTAGAATGAAAGGTGGTCCCTGGGACAGAACAGGTTGAAACCTGCAGTAGCTCATTGCCTTTACAAATGCATCGCTGGATTCTTAGTTTCATAATAATACGACGGGTGCAGCACAGCTAATCACTGCAGCTCTAACCACAGCAACACGCAACTTTCCATCTGTCCTGGGAGCAGTGTTTGTGAATGGTACCTTTGTTAGTATTTTGACGGCGAACGATTTTTCATAAGCCTACAATCTGTGTTGCTATAGTTCATGCGCGTTTCTGCTCTGGATGTGCTTACAAATGAATTAAATATAACAATGAACCCATCACTATAGATGGACGGGCAGAAGTCTTTACAGGGGCCAAATATGAATGAATAAAAACATCAGAGAGGAACGGTTTCTGGTTGGAAGCCTAATCTTTACCCAGTGCTGTAACGCCCTCTGCTGTTGGTTTGTTAAAGCACAGTGGTGACAATAAAAATTTGGTTATATTGTATGGTGTGAAAAATGCTGTAACAAAGAATGCTTTCAGAAATAGAAGAATGATTACTATTTTGAAATAATTTACAAAAATGTAGCGAGTGAACGTACAGTATCTGATCAAACCAATATCGGTGTTACTACCTTTTGCCTTCAAACCAGCATCAATTTTATAGGTATTCTGCACAAAGTCAGGGATTTTTGTAGGATTATAGTCATTTATATTATTTTTGTAGGATTATAGTCATGATATTATTTTGTAGATTGAGGGATTATAGATCTGTGGGTTAGTTCTCCAAGATGTTTGAAATAACTCTACCAGCCGAGTTCTTCAAAAAACGTGTGCAAGTGTACCTAGAAGAACTGATGCTGTTTTTGAAGGCAAAGGGTGGTCATACCAAATATTGATTTGATTTAGATTTCTCTTTTGTTCATTCACTGCATTTTGTTGATTGATGAAAGTAAATGATTAACGCTTCCATTTTTAAAAGCATTCTTTGTTTACAGCATTTTTTCACACCTGCCTAAAACTTTTGCACAGTACTGTGTGTGTGTATATATATATATATATATATATATATATATATATATATATATATATATATATATATATATATATATATATATACATATATATAGATAGATAGATAGATAGATATATGTAAACATATTTACATATATATATACATAGATACATATACAGTATATTGGACTCTTTTAGGTCTTGCAGTTGCAGGACATTTAACCGACCAAAATAAATGATGTTTTTACTTCATTTTACAAGACTAGCAATATTCTGAGAGTCTGGCCAATAGACTTTTGGGGCAGTAAGGAGGTGGCCCCGTGATCGGAGTCAGTTAAGGTGCCACTGAGGTCCTCAGGAGTAAGTTACCGTCGCCAAGCACTGCTCACTGGGCACTGCCAAAACACTGCCCACTGCTCCTTCACGGATGGGTCAGACGCTGAGGTCACATTTCGTTGTGGCGCACCGTGCGCTGTGCTGTGGTGCGTTCACAATAACATATGATCACTCACCTAAATTAGACTATGGCTCCTAGAGAGCAGGAATGACAAATCCAAAATACATTTTTATACTTAATATTTTCACAAGAATGATCAAAACACTTCTGAATAGAGATCAAAATCAATTATGTTAAGGGCTCCATAAAGTAAACCATATAAAACTCTAAGGACTTAAAACTTTTATTTTTAGTTTGAAAAACTCCCTGATATACGGATGTAATAAAACATACAGTTTAATTGCATTTTAAATGCAAACAAGGTAATCTTGTGGTTTTGAATGAATAACTTTAATGAATGCTACAGAACAAAAAAGAGACGACAGAACATCTTAATAGAGGACGGTACATTTTACATAAATCCAACAACACATTAACAATTTTTTTCATTTGACTAAGTATTATAGTTTACATTTTATTTCTATTTTCCAACCATTTAATGGTCAAGTCTGACTCACATGACCCGTGAAAAGTTCTTGGATCACATTCTTCAACTCTTACATTTCTTACCGTGGCATCAAAATATGTTTTTGATATTATAGTAGTATAGAAGTTTCTCTTTACTTCACTGACTAGGCCTAACCATAAAATGCCTGACTAAATATGAACTAGAAAAAAACTGGCAGGAAACGTCTCAAGACCACAAAGGCTCATATACACCATTACAGTAAAAACAGCAATTCCTGCCTCAAGTAGGTTATTTTACTTTGAAATGAATTATCTCATAATGAAATAATCTCATTTGATTTTCTCTGACCGTGATGCATGTTCACAGTGATGATGGACACAACTAATGTAACGCAGGTCAACTCACTGAAATAAAAAGCTGATGCAAATTAATCCCCTACGGCTATGCATTCAGGATGGAGTTTTAATTACTTATGGATCCTCCAAATATAGAGAAACACAAAACGAAGACAAACTTATTGAAAGTGCAGTCCAAGAACCAATAAAAACATAAAAATCCAATTTTAGTGAATGAAGTTATATCACAGAGCATCCATAAATGAAAGTTAAATTCATGCAGTGTGTGTGTATGGTATGCAATGCATACAGTGCAAATCACAAGAAACAATTTCCTTGTTAAATGAATCAAAGTGAGCTTTTTTGATACAAGATCATGGAGTCTGTTTCAAGACAGCTTTTTGAGAGGCACTAGAAGAATTGTGAAAAAGTTAATGTATGGCCGGTAATTTAAATGTTACTTATCATAAAAACATGTATTTTAAACAATCTTTTTGTTAAACCCATATAACATAGTTTTGTTATTCATTATGTGTTCCCAATCTCCTAAGTATGAATTTTCAGTCCAATTTGTGGACACCAGTTTTTGGGGAAATCATATGCTGCTTAGTACAACTGATAGGATTTATATGTTTTATTATGTTTATTCTTTATGAAATCAGCAAACCAAAGTCCAATTACTGGCTATTACTTCATATTTTTATACGAATTTACTTAAAATGCACAAAAAGTGCTTTTGACATCACTTCCAGCAGTGTAAAGTAATGACCCCAGGCTCCAAGATGGATAAATAGATATAAAATAATCTTAGAATCAACTTTCTTAAGGTATTAATTACATTAATGTTCCCTTTTCTTTTATACTTTAACCTCATAACAATAAAATACCACTGTCCAGCAGAGGCTGCATTGTTTGTTCGTATAATCCAAAATGTTAAAGTTCCATAAACGTCTTCTATTCAGCATATATCTGTGTTTCAGGTCTAAGCTCAGAGCGCAGAAAGCCTCCTTGGCCAAGTGTTGTTGGGTATAGTGTCTTATTGTGAGCGGGCATGCAGCCATAGTTTGGGAAAACGGCAGTTCCCATTCGATGGGATATTGGTACTTTTGTCTGCACAGAAACATAACTTTCCACATAATTGGAGCGAGACGGCACAAACATGCTACGAGTCCTCATCCTGCTCTGGACAGGATACGACAATCTGTGATCCCGTTCCACAGCCATTTTGGTATGGCTGGGATGTACACGACTCTTTACACTCTGCGACCTTTCTGACCTCTGTAAGTTATGGTTTTTAGCCAAAGTATACTGCCGGTCCTCTTTTGGAAACCCCCTGAGGGTCTTAAACAACAGCTCATCCTGACTGTAAAGGCGGGCGCTGCCGCCCTCGGGGGAGCTGGTGTGTTTAAAATCAGGGCAGCTGTATTCCTTATGTAAGGTGAGTTTGCGTGGGGGAGGCTGAGCCTCTGAAGCATAGTGTAGGTAGTTGAACATAGAGCGGCTCTGCTTTAACATTAACGTGGCCTTGGCGCCATTATTGCCTGCTGGGGTGGGATGAGGTACGTCAGGTTCAGACAGTGGATGCTCAGGGGAGTAATGGGACACCATGGTGACTCTGTACTTCCCATCAGCGCCTTCGGTAGAGATGAGCAAATCTTTGCCTGAATCAGATTTGCTTCTTGTATGCATTGTATCTTGGAACCTCCGGCTGCCATTATGAGAATGGGGCTGTGGTACAACAGGATCAAACAGTCTCTTTTTCCCTGTGTTGTCTTGTCTTATAGACTGACCGACATGCTGATCAGAAAAGGCAGGACCCCAGACCTCATACACAGCAGTGTCTTTCCTTCTTGATGAAGGGCCCACGTCTTGTTTTACAAAACTACCCTCTCTGCTAAATGGCAGGTTGACGCAAGGGGTCCGGTAGTTCTCCATACTGCTCATCACCCTGCCAGGATGAGGTGGCAGTCTTCTGAGGGTGTAGGAGTGGCTGTATCCTTGGCTCCCTAACCTGTACTGATCAGCATTGCTATATCTGGCCTCTGCGTAAGGACTGTACCTGTACTGAACTTTTCCATCTTCAAAGTAAGGCCGTACTTGGTGAATATCTGAGGGAACTGGTGGTCTCTGCTTGCTGGCTGGATGCTGGATGAAGAAAAATTTGTCCTCTGGTGGCGCATGCATTGAACGCACCCTACGAATGGTGGGATATACAGAAGCCCCATCCATTGGAGGATATCGTGGGCCACTATGTCTATAGAGACGACTTGGTGAGTATTCCTCTCTATTTTGACCTTTGTATTTAATAGACTGGTGGAAAGACCTTGGTGCCAGGGTACTGTAGTGGTCCCTGGACACGACATTTGCTTGGTGCCGCATATAGTCTGGTTGAAAGTAGGGAGTGCTCTGACCCACAGGGCTCAGACTTTGCTGGGGGTATATGTGCCTTGAAGATGTCAACATACTCTCCTCTTTGGGGCTGTACTGGTAAGACAAATTGTTTGCAGTTACTGGAGTGTGTGGAAGAACGTCATTCACTGAAGCTGGCATAGAAGCTTCAGCCAAAATGGATCGGAAATTGGACGCATTGACAGCCTGCTTGCTGAGTAGAGAAGCAGTGGCTGACAAACCATCAGTGGACAATAGAGGCTTAATGCTGCTATGTTGTTCCATCTCAAAGCTTTGGCCAGGACCAACACCGTCCGTGCCAACGCCAATGTGGCGGACATTGTCTCTCGTGGCTGCCTGGCTCTCTGTGGTCTGCTTGGGGTCTGAACCTTTAGTAGCAGGCGTGTCATGACGAGGCAAGTTGGTGCTGTGATTCGCATCTCCTGCATCAGAGCAGCTAAGTCCGCTTTCACTGCCATGACAGGCACAGGTGCTTTGCAGGCTGCCAGCATCAGTGTGACTTCCGGTTGAGATTGTGCTTGAAGGGCCTGCGAGGGCTTTGCCGCGATGATCTCCTCTAGCGGAAGTGGGGGGCTGAAAAGAAGGTAATAAAGGCCACTGCAGCATGGAGAGTGGATCCTGAAGTTGAACTGGAGAATGAGGAGTGGGTGGTTCTGAACTCCCTCTCTTCTTCGACTGGGTGGCCTGCTGAGCAGACTCAGCCAAGGCCAGCGCCAGCATACGGGCAGCACTCTTTACTGCAGGCTGGGGAGTTATGAGAGAAACTGATCTCACTAGGCCTGGAGTGCAGTCAAACGTCACTGTGCCTAAAGAAAGAGGGGGAAATTTGTAACATACACAGGAATTTTTTCAATAGCAATGCTATACATTGCATATGTGGTTGTCAAAAAGTTTAAGGACGTCACAAATCAGAAAATGACCAGGATGTAGGTGTTTCAAGGCCCAATAATTACCTGAGTCTGCCTGCATCATTGTCTGGGCTTGCTCACTGTGAGTATCATTTAGAACTTCACCCTCAGCTTGTTGTATGGATGAAGATGAGGGTCTAGGTTGACATCCATCGCCTGCTCCAGACTCACTAGGCTTGATCAAGTGCGATTCTGGCTCAGCAGGGGTTGCAGTTAGACCCATTTTGCCAGAAGCAAGCTCACCAGAGACTTCAAGTTCTACTTCAGCAGTAACCGGCGACACAAATATCCCTGAATTAGAGTGTCTGTTTGCATTTTCTGTGACCAATGCATCAGTTGGTAGTGCAGAGCTGATGACTTTGTTCAAAGGTTCTGACTCACTGGAGCTACCTCCATTCTTCCTTCTGCTGCTTCTCTTTCTTCCACTAGGCATGTCGTGCTCCGTCAGAGGGGCACTACACTGAAACCCCATTGGGTCAAAGTTTTCACAGGGCACCACAAAACCAGCATCAGCAGAATGTGGAGGCGATATAAGGGCAGGAACGCAAGACGTCGACGCAACTGGGGTTTTCTTGCCGTCTTTACGGCTGGACTGGGAGTCTCTCTGTATTCGGCTGCTCATCGGGTCATTCTGGAAGGAGGTAGACAGGGCATCACTGGTGGATCGAGGCCTGCGTGACCGATAGACCCCTGGTCCACCTAAAGCAGGAGAAAAGTACACATTGCTGTTACTGTTTAGAATCGAAATCTAAAAACTGCACGGTATAAGCATTCTCCCAAAACGTACCCTCAGGGTTATGCGCGGTGAGAGACTCTTCACTTTTAGCCGATCGCAGTGTTCCGGCATCTCCTGAACCACCTTCAAAATCAAGTCAATGTTCAGCTTATTTCCCATTTTCTGAATACATTATACATCTGATTTACTTTAAATATTAAAAACAGTACTAGTAGCATGTGCAAGCAAAACTCCTAACCAGGCAGGGCCATGGTTTTTATTTCATTTGGCTCACTGGGATGGTGGTGCATTTTTCGCTTTGCTGTGGTTGAGGATTTTCCCATATTGAAGAAAGAACGCCAGCTTGCCACAGGAGACTTCTTCATCTTGTTTTGGGCCTTCTTTCTAAGAGAACACATAGAGTGTTATATTACGGAGAAAGCATTATTAATCACATGCATGCATCACATAAACAATAAAAACAATACGTTGTATCCGAACAGACACACCTTTCCGTGGGAAATTCAATGATGGTGTGGAATTTGCCCTGCAGGGCAGCAGGTCCCTCGCCCACCTCAATGTACTTGCCGTCAGGGGACACAGGAGAGGCCAGTTGGGCCTGAGTGCGGGCCTGTGCCTCCTCTAGGGAGAGAAGCTTCGCAGATGGCGAGTACACCAGCAAAGATTTGGGACGGGACAAAGTGGTGTGACCTATGAACACACATTACAGGAATCATCTTTTTATAGTAAAGTCAGTTAAAGTAATCTGAAGAGATCTGAAGTTTTTTGCTGGGTACCTGCACTCTCACGAATTAGAGTGTTGAGTTTAGGGCTAAAGAGCACATCGACATGATTGAGGATGAACTCCACCACCACCGACTGAATTCGCACCTCCATGAATGCAGATGTACCACTGAAGCAGGCAGACTCAATTTGCTTAGACCTGCAATGCGCAGGAAAAATTGAAAATGTTTACATTTTGTCTGTTACTAGGTGGAGTCTTAAACGGTCTGTTTACATCAAATACTGGACTGGAAAAGTGCAACTAGACATTCAATATAATGCAAAAAAAGAGGGTAAAGTACATTTTAGCAAAAAGTGGCACCAATTTTGGTCAAATATGAGGCAGTACCGGACATAAACGTCCATAACTTAATTATCCGAACCCCAACTGCTTAATCCCAACTAAATTGGGGCCAATTTAGTGTTGCCAATTAACCGATAGTGCAAGCTTTTTGGACCATGGGAGGAAACCGGAGCACCCGGTGGAAACCCACACAAACACGGGGAGAGCACGCAAACTCTGCACGGAAAGAAAGGCCGAACCCAGGACCTTCTGGCTGTGAGATGGCAGCGCTAACCGCTGCGCCACCGTGCCGCCCCTTCCATAAGCAGCTTAATGTGAATCTCTCTGTATTTTCGAAATCTATTTAAAGCAAAGTACCTGAGGAGATTAGGAGCCCAAACAATTGCCAAGTTTTTGCAGTGCATGTTGGTGACATAACTGAAGGTTGCCATACGGGCCAAGTGTCTCATAAGGAACTCGAGCGTTCTGAAAAGGAGAGAACAACAGCGGTTTTTTTTGGAAAAGAAGTGAAAACAGACTAGACTGCACTACTGCTTTTTGCCAGTAGAGTGCACTGTGCTCTAAACAAACCTGTAGTGGGGAGGCGGCAACTGCTGAATTACGTCATGGATTTTGACCAGTCTCTCGTCGTCTGTAGCTGCTGATACTGCATCCTTGTTTTTGGTGCAGATGGACACGCACACACACACAGAGAAAGCCACACCACAGGTGTTCTTAACACATAACACCAAAAAGATATTAGACATGAAGTCTGGGTCGAATCACTAATTCACTTACTGAGAATTTGTCATAGAGCTGATAGGTAAGCAGGGGATTGGGAAGCTCACGAAAATACAGCTTGCACAGAGAGCCCACAGAATGGATGTCCTGGATATATGTGTCCTTTGTCAGGTCTGGGATATGCTCTGAGTCAAATTCGTGCCTACGAAATGAAGCGGAGAAGCTTTTCATTTATTTATAAAGTTTTATATTGTATGTTTAATCTCAAATTGGATCTACTTGTGCATTCATTGCAGCGTTTTCAGTCCCATCTTCAACTATACACTGTGTTTTCTCACAAATTCCAAGCCACACCCACTTATCAAGGCCTTCATGTAAGCTGCAGAGACGACTGGCTTCTTACCGCAGTTTCTGAATGTTGGAGGCGATCCCAGACAAGCGGTAGATCCCGTCCACAACGCCATGCTTTTCGATGAACTCGGCACAGCTCCTGATGACTTGAGGGACTAGAACAGGGAAGTGTAGTCGCAAATAAACATCTATGATAAGCAACAAGCAGCTATTTCCCCTGACTGAACCTTTCAATGTTGTTTTGGGTTTTTTTTTGTTCTCACCATCATGGCCCGAGTTAAGGAGGTGCTCTCCCAGGTCACAGCCAAACACTCTCTCCCTCAGGATCCCCCTCTGTTTCAGCTTCTGTTTCGTAGGCCGAGACTTCATGAACGTACGCAGGAATGTGATCAGCTTGCCATGCTTCTTAGACACTTCAAGTGATCCAAATGCATGTTCACAAGCATTATAAAATAGGTACAGTATACAGGTATGTACAGTAGTATATATTTAAAGTTGTTTTCCAAGCTTTGAGGCAATGTACAAAAATGGGGTTGTCCACATTTTCCGAAACAATTCAAATGCATAAACAAAGAAATAACTGAAACCTGTTTTCTAAGGACACCAAAGCCAGGCTTTGAGGTGTGGGAATGTTCCCTAGCATCCAGTTTCACACTTGTAGATAAATGCAGGACAACAGCTGTAAGCTTTTCCCACTCAAACCTGAAATTCTTGCTTTGGTTTAAAAAAATGGCGGCAACAATGACTAGTTTGTGAAATTGAGAACCACTTAATCCCAACTGGGGTCACGGGGAGACCGACAACTATCCCAGGACCTTACAGGTGCTAGGCGGGAACAACCCTGGGCAATCGCCAACACATTGTAGGGCACACACAATCACACTCTCACCTTACGGGGCCAATTTAGATTCACTGATTAACCTATAGTGCATGTTTTTGGATTGTGGGAGGAAACCGGAAGCACCCGGAGGAAACCACACGAACACGGGGACAGCATGCAAACTCCACACAGAAAGACCTGCCGCTCAAACCCAGGACCTTCTCGCTGTTAGGCGGCAACGCTAACCACTACGCCACCGTTCCACAGAGGACGACGCTTTTATTCGTTAAATGATTAATTCATTAAGCTCTTACTGCTACATTGCTGTAGTTTCACAATGTTTCATTTCGTGCTTCCTCCCGACTTATTTTTACACAAATCACATGCTGTAATTCTTTTAGTTTTCATGAAAATGTCAGATTTTTTCTGGCTAGAATTTATTTGTTAAAGTAGGATAAGTTATTGTATCCTTTAGAATACTTGCCTTTGGAATCTGACTAATAACTCCAAAGGTCCACATTTGAGCAAATTACCTGGCTTGGGGAAGGAGCTTGTCATATTTGGAGGCACTTTCTCGCTGATTATTTCCACACAGTCACAGGGGAAAAATCCAACCTGCACAAAGCAGTAGACAACATGGCATCAAATAATGTGGAAAAAAGACTGATCTCACATCATACGTGTAATACATATCATGTATCAATGACAGAGAAAGCAAAACAAAGACAGATTAGAATAGAAATTGCGTGTGATTTCAGGAATTTTTAGGGGTCCAAGCACAAAGTGCTAGAGAACTATCTTGTAATTTTTCTGTTTCTTCTGTATTATTATTATTTTATTTTATTTTTCCTATGAAATGGAGTGTGTAGCCTGAACCATAAATCGCAGAAAGCAGAAAAGCGTAGTGATTGGCCTATAATTGGTGCTATAGCAAAGGAAAATGCGTTTTGACCTCTAGGGGCGCTAAAACGCTACATAAAATTATATGACAGAGCTTTTAAAATTTACATGAAATTATAAAAAACCACCTAATTCATATATGTACACTGTTAGAGGTTAGTTTCTTACTTAACTAACTAACTTACTGAAGCTGTCATAACAAAAAAGAAGCTTCACTACCAAGTCACAAATTTCTATTTGCATCTTTGATTCTTTTTCCTATGTCATTTCACTTTATTGTTCTACGTTCCAACTCCTAATGTCCTGATATGATTAATGTAGTTACATGGTTTTATCTTATGTCTTCAACATCAGCATCAGCAGGGTGTGGGTCTATGACGTACACATACACAGACGCTGCTGATGATCAGTGCTTGGACCCCACTTTTTGCCGCTTGCGACTATATTTATATATACTTTAATAGCTTCTGTACCTTTAAATGACATATACTTAGTCACTTTAGTTAGTGAACTTAAATTTAGCAGGACATTCTGGCTATGATAAGCAAATGTTCACTCTTGGATGCACACAGTACCATTTATTCTTTTTTAAAAAACTGGCCCAATGTAAATGTTTTAACACAAAAACACATACCTTAATATGACTAAAACAAACTATTAGTCAGTAATGCAAAATACAGCTCACACCTGGAAGCCATGTTTCCCCCTCCACCAGCCAGTGTCTTCTTTGGGTGGCATGTCAATGACTGAAACTATGTCTCCAACCTAAAAGTATAGATATCCGGTGTAGTGAATTAACATTTCAAAGTCAAATGGCAATGCAAAACTTGAGTAAAGAAGCTTCACCTCAAATGAGAGCTCGTCAGCAGCCTGGGCTATGTAGCGCTTTATGACATGGGCAGCCGCAACTGCTGGAACATTAATGGAAGACTCCTCGTGGACCAGCAGGTGGTTCCCTTTATTATCAATCTGAGAGAAGGTCAATATGCAGCAATTAAACACAGCGACATCTGCTATAACAAGCATTGTAACCCACAGCTCTCAAATAGAATGCACCTTATCCGACCACACATGGGGCAGTTGGTGGCGTAACGGTAGGGTGTTCGCCCTGTGATCAGAAGGTCGCAGGTTCGAATCCAGGGACGGTAAAGTTACCACTGAGGTACTCATGTGTAAGGTACTGTCCCCAAGCACCGCTGCCCACTGCTCCTTCAGGGATGGGTTAACTGCAGAGGTCATATTTCGTTGTGTGCTTCGTTGTGTTCATAATGACAAATAATCACTCATTGAAATTAGTCTGAATTTGAAATATACCATCTGAGTGGACATTGTCAGAGTTATAAATAATGGCTTTAATGGAAATGATGAATGTGTTCTTAAAAAAAACACCTTTTGCAGCAATTACAGCCTGGCAGACCTTAGGCATTCTGATGAGATTTCACCCTATGCTTCTCCAAGCATCTCCCACAAGATGGACTGGCTTGATGGAGTCTTCCTCCGTACCATACGCTCAAGCTGCTCCCACAACAGCTCAATAGGGTTCAGTTCTGGAGACCGTGCTGGCCACTCCATTACAGTCAGAATTCTGGCTGACTGCTTATTCTTTAAATACCGCTGACACATTAGGGAGGTGTGTTTTGGGTCGTTATCCTGTCGTTTGCTCATTTGCTTTATTTCCTATTCAGACTAATTTCATTACCTAAAAAGGAGTGGCTTGATGTTTATGGGGTTGCTGTCCACGTTTAACTTATGCACTTTAATCACAATCATAACAGTACAGCCCACACTAATTGCTTAAATAATCCTAGGTCAACTGGCAGTATTGTGAACAGGACAGAAGTGAGTGAGCGATTATTTGTCATTGTGAACACAGCACAGCTCATAGTGCTTCTTCTTCTTCTTCTTCTTCTTCTTCTTCTTCCTCTTTCGGCTTTTCCCTTCAGGGGTTCGCCACAGCGAATCATCTGTCTCCATTTAGTCCTATCCTCTGCATCCTCTACCCTCACACCAACTAACTGCATGTCCTCTTTCACCACATCCATAAATCTCCTTTTTGGTCTTCCTCTCAACCTGCCTGGTGGCTCCAACCTCAGCATCCTTCTACCTATGTACTCATTGTCTCTCCTCTGGACATGTCCAAACCATCTCAGTCTGGCCCCTCTGATTTTATCTCCAAAACATCTAACATGAGCTGTCCCTCTGATGAACTCATTCCTGATCCTATCCATCCTCGTCCACCACAATGAAATGTGACCTCTGGATTTGACCCATCATGTGAAGGAGCAGTGGGCAGCTTTTTTGGCAGTGCCCGGGGAGCAGGGCTTGGGGGGCCCAGGTACCTTGCTCATGAGTGGCACCTTTACCGGTCCGGGATTTGAACCGGCGACCTTCAGATCATGGGACCAACTCCCTAAGGCTGGGCAAGCGTTGAAAAGCCAAGGCTCCCGATTTACGTGCACACATTATACGGTGCCGATGCGTGGATGCGAACTGACTGCTCAAAGTGTACGACAAGTTGCGCTCCCATACTCGGAACTGTAAAGACAATCCTCCAGTGCCTCTGTCCAGACTACACGCTGCGTCGGCGTGTTTGTACTCTGTACTCCGCTTGTATTTCACTTCCAGTGCTGTGTGAGTTCTCATGTCATAAACATCAGCATCAGCAGGGTGTGGGTGTGTGTCTATGATATACACATACACAGACACTGCTGATCATCAGCGCCGACCCTTTTGCGCAGCTTTTTGTGACTTTTGCTTGGACCCTGCTTGCTGCCGCTTGCGACTACATTCCTATACAGTTTCTGTCCCTTTACATGATGTATACTTTAGTTAGTGAACTTAAATTTAGCAGAACAGATGAACAATTGGAGGACTGTTAGCATAAAAAGTGCACCAATAATGTAGTTTTTATTAGTGGCTAGTAAGTTTAAGTTCCAAGCAAGTGTGAAAAAGTGCCAATGAACTCTGAAAATAAACAATTAAACAAGATGAATGAAGTTATAACCAGTAAACTGTACAAAGGAACACATGAACAAATCACAAAACCATCTAACGTGTGCTGGGCTGAATAATCTCCGTCTCAGTGGTTTTTGTGAATTCTCACGTGTCACAGGTACTCACACAATCACAGTCTTTTATATTCTATCAAGTTTATAAATCTCAACCATTTTTCTCTAAGCATCTCATAAGAATCTCATTTAAATGCTTAAAACTGCGAGTCACACACAAACGGTGCTATGAACTTCCTAACAGGTACACACTACACAATGGACTGCCTGATGCATTGTGCAAGGGAAATGCAAGTTGATCCCGGAACAAAGATGCTTTGTATTTGTTGAATGACTAATGTAACTTGAGACGATGGGACTGAGAGTAATCATTTCAGCTCCGACAGAAGACTGAAATGGTTCGTAACCTACTTGTACTGCCCCATAAAACCCGAGCACACAACCTGCACAACATTGTCGATTTCATATCAAATGCCTCTTCTTTATAAATGCTTCATTATCCTAATGTATCCAGTGGATATGCCCGAGTTCATTAGAAAAAATTAAGCTTGAGGGCACTCTACCTCCATCCATGTCAATGCGGGGCCGCAGTTTATTTTGTTGTCAGCAATGGCCGAGAGCCGGGAAAGGTAGGCTGTAAGCATTTGGATAAGTGGCTGAGGAAGCAAGAGCAGAGACAAGCAGGAAACGTGATGAAATTCTCATTTCCACCGAACCTGAAGTCCTTGATAGTCAGCATACGTTAAACAGTAGACTCTCTAATAATGAACTAGGAAGGAAAGTATCAGTCATCAGAAAGCATTTTCCACTCCATGCTGCCCAAATTCTGTGAAGTAGCTAAAAAACTGGCAGTTGTAGCTACGATAACACCTTTTTATGTCTGGTACCGATACCGATATTGCAATTTTGGATATCCGCCGATATGATACAGCTCTCGGAGTATTTTTCTGTGTTTGCTAAATTATTTATTATTAAAATAACATCTAAAAAAATATTCGTTTAACCCTCCTGCAATGTTGCGGGTCAAATTGACCCATTTAAAATGTTTAAAAAAGTTTAAATGTATTTCTTTCCACATGAAACTTCTTGTGCTTGGCTTAATAAGGATAATCAACATATAAAATAAAAGTGGTTCATTTCACATATGTGCATGTTTATATTACACAGATACAGTTCGGGTCAATTTGAATTTAAAATAATCAATCTTATGTAAAACTGCTGTGTTTTATATGTAGATCTTTCCAATGTACGTTAAAAAATGTTTTAAAATGCATTTTTAAAATGAAAAATGAGTGAATTATCCTCATTACACCATGATCTGTGAGAGGTAAATAATACCATTAAACCAAATATTGACTGAAATGGTTAGTAATGGAGTTAATAATGAGATATAAACAAGGTTTTTTATTGGGATTTTTTGATTTCTGACACTTTTGGATAATTAAACATGCCCCGGGTCAAACTGACCAAGGAACCTCATTGGTGTTCCTGAGAAACGAACATAACAGAAGGGTTAAACACAGTTCTGTAATTTTGTGACGGTCCCTAATCCTGCTGCACTAAAATGATCAGAAACATAGAGATTGCGAGATTGGAAATGAAACAGTTTCGCTTCCCATGCACAACGAATTGTGTGTGGATGCATACACAAACATGGAAAAACAAAAAACACAGAAAACAATTTACAGAGACATTACTGAGTCATTATCGGACCAATATCTGATCCGCGTATCGGATCGGTGCTATCCTTAGTTGTAGCTCTACTATTAAAAAGCTACTGGAAGCATAAAGTCTACTTTTAACGTTTTGTGAGTTTTATTTTCTCCCTCAAAGACATTAAAATGCTCAGAATTTACTGAAAATCCACTGAAATACAAACACTACTAATAGGGCACAGCCTAAAGATTACCAAACATGTTTTACAGAGAGATGGGAGGAACGTGTCACCTGTGATTTGTCTCTCAGATTGTCAAATCGGGGCAGTTCTGTGAGCTGAGAGAACCTTCGGTCATAGATACAGAGGTGGAGGTGCTTGTCGAGGATACGGAAGTCTTCATATGACCGCCTCACCATCCATTTCCTCCCCTGGGGCAGAGAGAAGAGAGAGAAAAAAGGTAACGTACACACTGGAGCAAGCAGGGGCCAGTTACCGCTGTACCGCGGTTTAATAAACCACCGACCGAAATTTCCGACAGAAAGTGAAGGTCTCCTCCATGTGGCGTGAAGCGTAGATTAACACGCCCCCTTCCCCACTCCCCCCTTTGACCGGCGCCAGCTGTGCGCAATGGCAGAAGGAGGTGACCACCCCACCCCCACCCCTACCCCCTTCACTCTTTGCTAAATTCTAAATAAAAGACTCAACATAAACATTTGCAACCTGCTACTATAGTTAGCGTGTCTAGCATTGGTGAAAGAAACACTATAGGTCTGTTACCAAGCTTAGTTTTGAATAGAGATGGGCCGATACCACTTTTTTATGTCCGATACCGATACCGATATTGTAAATTTGGATATCTGCCGATAATGATACAAATCCGATACAGTGACAGTCTTTTTTTAAACATAAAAAAATGCAAGATTACTGTTATGCTTAAGGAAATGCTTGATTTAAATCCTGTTTTCCTACTAAAACAATGTAATAATTACACACATGTATATGCTAAATTATTTGTTCTCAAAAATTGTTCATTTAGACATATAAATATTTATTCTTCCTTATTGATTACACTATAACATTGTAAAATTGAAAAAAATTTGATCATTTGAAAATGAAATACTGAAGTTTGTCATTTTGAACCAATTTGGCCTATAAAATGAGAACTACATTTCCCACGATCCTCTGCGCGCTCCCCGGAGCCGTGTCGCAATGAAGCGCTGGGCGCGCCTTCCAGATTAACGATAGAAAATCTAAATAAACGGCAGAACTGTGACTAGAACGCTGGTTGTTGTGCTTATTTATCAGCTAAAATATGGTTTGTGTCTGTAATAAAGGGGACGTTTTGACCGAACTGGAGCGTTTTAGCGAGTAACGGCGCTCATGCGCGCGGCCATTAACACAGCATTAACACATGCATTTACTTCTGTTTAAGCGCACGGAACATCTCACAAATCCTTTCACATGCAGAGGGATCAGGTCTCGTCTTGATCGCGCCACTGAAAACGTTGTGCTCACTATTAAGCGTCTGTGTGAAATACAAGCGGAGCTGCTCTAGAGTGAAATGAATTAAACAAAGCTTCGATTCTAGAAAAATTGCCTCGACCATTTTTTGTAATAGAATTATTCGAGTTATTGGAACAATCGTTTCAGCTCTACTTTACCGCAGTGCCACTTCCCATGCACAACAACTTGCGTGTACACGCATTTACAGAACGGCTCCATAGAACGGCCCAATGCCGCCGATACCCGATCCAGCCGTTTGAGCCGTTATCGGACTGATACTGATCCACATATTGGATCGGCTACATGTCTAGTTTTGAACTTTTATTATGAAGTGGTAAATAAGTGTTCACACAGTCACATGAAGAATCTGCTGCACCGGCTGCTTGTGCTTCGCTGAAAAGTTCACCACTGTAGGACGCACGCGGATTTTCCCTCACCAATCGCCTTATTTGTGCCGTTCAGTCACTGAAGCCTATGGCGTTTCACGCAAGCGCAAGCCCGCGCGTATTTAGCGTAAAATGATGCGGATGCAGCTTTTTCTCTTTCTTTATCAGTGTGTGTTAAGTATAAACGCGTCAAACGAGCAGACACAATGCTCTCTCCCCCTGTTACGTACTGTATGTGTGTATCAACATTAAATTACTGTGATTTTACTGCGATTTTACATTCAAAAAAAAAACTAGAGTATGGAATACATTATCTACAGCACCCTAATTTGGACTTAATGAGACATGGTTTAGGTTTAGAGTTAGGTTTAAATTAGGCTTAGGGTTAGAGTTAGGAATGCTGTGATATTTTGACTTATCAAACCGTCAGAATTTCATACCGGCCCCATGCCTACACTGGAGTTATGCGTTCCCTTAGCAAAAAGTAGTTTATTCAAGTGTACTACGAGTATACTTATTATATACTAAAACTGAGGCAGTATACTTGAAGTTTACTTTTTATATACTATATTTTATATGCTTAAGAATAGTATAGTGAAGTATACTTGACTTATACTGATAAGTATAAATAAAAGTCTACTAAAGTCTAAGAGTATACTTTTGTAATCTTAAAATGAACTTAAAGTATACTTTTATAAACTTAAAAATGTTCCAATTTAGTCCGAAGAAGTATTAAATTAGTATACTTTCTAGTACACTTCAAGGTTCATGGTACATGGTCCGTAGTATACTTGCTATACTTATACTCATACTTAATAAAATGAACTTCAAGTATACTACTTTTTGCTAAGGGTGTACAAGATTAAAGCAACACAGAGACTCATTTCAACACAGTCCAACACTAGAAAAAGCAAAGCAGACGAATGAAAATATGCCAGCGGTTATTTGTGCATTTAAGTAACGCATCAGAAACCATCTTTGCGACTAAGAAATGTATAGCGTAACTTACTCTTAAAAGGCCTTATATAGGATCATGCTGCAAACTGCATTCCACGAAAAAATCTACACAGCGAAATAAGCCGGGCCTAAATCCAACTGGCCAAAATGGTGGATTTAGCCCTGGAGCCCTGAGATTTCAAACAGCTGAATAATAAGATTCCCTCCAGTGCAGTAAGATGGGTCCTTATCAGTGGAGAAGCACACACCTCTTAGAACCGAAATCCCCCAGCCGCCTTACACACACGCTGGCCTCAATACTCCTCATTCCAACAGAACAAATGAAGTTATCCTACTGGTCTTTTTCCCCCCGATTGTGTAGAACATTCTCCTCTCATTTCGCCATAACCCCACCTTAATTCGTATTCATTATCTTATTCAAGCGGTGAACGTGTTTCTTCTTTTAACCGCCAGCTCTTCCCTTTGAAAACATCCGTCCCATGAACTAGTTTCTTCCCAAACCGAGAAACCAGCCCGAGGGAAGACGAAAATGACAAAGTAGACTGCATGCGGTTGGTTTGCCGCCTTGATCTTCACTACTTCTGCAGTTCTTTTTATAACTTCACCCTTAATTTTGGCAAATCCTGGCGTCTCCTCTGTTGCCATAACAAACCAGTGATCCAGTGGTGCTTTCCCCTCTCAGAGTTTTACAGACGTTTTGTGTGGTGCTGAGTCCTTTCTATGGAGCATGGCCATACCTGGCAGCAGATCTGGATGAGATACACAAGCTCCTTTGGGTCCAGGGCGCCACGCGTCACATCGTTTTGGTCTTCGGCCAACGAGAGCTGGAGAGAGAGAGAAAAAAAACAGAGGAACATAATGATGAAAATAACAACCATGGAAACGGACCAATGACAGGGTGACGGGGGTCAGTTTTAACACAATAAAAACTTCTTCAAACACCAGCAAAGATTATGTCAATGCAGTTAATTGAATTTTATGTTAATAATGCACCTCATGGACGAGTACGCCGGATGCCTAGACTTGCACAACCACCAAACGCAAAAAAGGAAGGTTTAACGCCAGTCCACAACTTTAATTAAAAAAACAAACCTCATCTGATAACCTTTATTTGAATGAATAAATAATGGTTTGCTTACCACATAAGACACATAGCGATAAATTAATAAAGAGAGAGAGAGAGAGAAGACTGGTGACATGGAATAACTTCATTCTATTAAAAGATGTGCCTCGCGTTACATCAAATATTTAGAACTGAGTTTTTGTAAGCACTACCTACATGCTGTTGACTGTGTGGTTTTTGCCCTTTGAGATTTGAATCAGAAGCGGTTTATGTCTGCTGCACTCCGCTGATTTGCATCATCTCATTAATGCAACTTCGTCATCTACCATTCAATATCTACGATCATCTCGGCAAGATCAAAGAACCAAATATTCAATATTCCTAAACTGGTTCAAAGAAACAGAAAAATAATCCTAATAATCCACGCTGAAATATGAGTGCATGGCTTATTTATAAACTAAACCAAGCTCACGGGAGACTAAATGACCCAGTTAATCAGTGCACTGTAGTTGGAATGATCGTCTGCTGTATAGGCCGGTATATATAACGAACTAAGTATTTGCACATATTTTTACACATATCCAATCAATAAAAAAATCAATAAAATCCTAATTCTATATCACTGTCGAAAATACTTGACACTTTATAATAACACTTCGTATTATATTGAATGCTTAGTCTTTTGACTGACAACTTTTTGGTATAAATTCACGCTTTAACCAAAGGACAACAACGCAAGACAAATATGAACGATTACCGTGTTTTAACACTAAAAACATCAATGCAAATGAAGGTTACTTAGGAATTTGATACATGGCTAAAGCACTCAGATGGTTATGCATTATTGATAAGAAAATTATCTCAGCAAGACAAACAACAACATCCAAACTCAGCTGCACATTACTCGTCAAAATGCACTTACACAGCACGCGAGTTTTTCCTCTCCTCTATAACAAACATGTGTCGAAGATGGACAGCAAACCAGCCGCGCACAGTCTTCATTCCAGCAACACCGCTGGCTCCATTTTTGATGCAGGCTTCAGTCCAACACCTGAGCCGTCCCTAAAAAAAACCCCTCTCAACCCCTACGTCCGCCGATTACACACACACAGGCAAATGGGAGCCCTTCACGCTCCTCGCACACACCCCCGCAATCCAGACGGCTCCTGCTCAGGCGGCACAAGCAGTTCCTCCCGTCCTGGCACGAAGCCAGATTCGGATCAGGCAGCAGAGAGGGACGACTCCGCCGAGACCCAGAGAACGAGCTTCCGCTCTTCAGCTGCCTCGTTCAGAAGATTTGCATGCATGTGTGCGTCAAAGCACAACTGGAAAGGGAGGACGAATCTTCCCCCAGCCCTCCTCCTCCTCCTCCCTCCTCTCCTCTCCTCTCCTCTCCTCTCTTCTCTTCACACCAGTTTGCCCTCCCCTCCTCTATTCTGCCGCACCGCATGGCTTTATTCCCACAGAGGCCTTGCAGGTCTGGCTCATACAGGGAAACGCTGATGGTAACGACACAGGTCTGGCCTGTCTTTGTTTGATCAGCACACTCTTAATCACCCTTAAAAGCCATGACATAATCGAAAGGAAAACGCAAGGCGCAGACCAGGCCGCTCTGAAGATGATAGCTCTGGAAACCTCTCCCTTTCACGCCTCGCATTCCATGTTCAGTTTTTGCTGAACATTAACACACCTGAGACAACTCAATGAGTTTCTAAACAGCTGATCAGCCCAACAAAGCCACAGCAAAAAAAAAGGAAAGATCTAGAATCTAATAATAAGTATTGATGTTAGTTTGCTTAAATGTGTTAAACATCAATCGTTTTTGCATGGAATTTGGGATTAAGGGTGGTCCGTATTGTGACATTTTTATGTGAACTCAGGACAAAATATCTCCACAAAATATTATGCACAAAACCACTAAAATTCAAAATAAGGGTTTTTGCAAGTTCAGGGCAGATCGGGTTTTATAGGCTTTCATATTTGTATGAAGTAGGCTGTAATATATGAAAACATCTAGAGCAGTTCCAGGATAAAAGATATAATAGTGTGACTAGGGATGCACCGATCCAACTTTTTCAGTTCCGATACCGACGCCGCTGCTTGAGCTTTGGGTATCAGCCGATCCCGAGTACCAGCTTTTAATGAATAGGTTGTGTACTTCTCTGTGAGGAGCAGACTGAGATTATTCTGTTATGCTTAAGGAAATACTTGACTTAAATTCTGTTTTTCTAACTAAAACCGTGTAATAATTACACACCCATATGTATATGCAAAATTATTTATTATTAAAATAGCATCCCAAAATAAAAGATCAGTTTAAACACAGTTCTGTAATACAGTGACAGTCCCTAATCCTGCGGCGCTGAAACCGCTGGGAATTGCGAGCGAGCGCTGGTGGTGTTAAGGAAATTAAACAGTATAATCTATTAATCGTGTGATTTGTTTTTGGGGTTATAGTGTGTTGCGTTTAGGGCTGCACGATATTAGGAAAACATGCGATATGCGATAATGTTGTTGAGTGTTGCGATGGCGATATCACATGCGATAAGTAAGTAAAAACTTAGCCTTATAGTGTTAATGTTTTTCTGCTTTGGATTTGCTGCTAACATAGACTCCAGACGCTGACTACTAGCGGGCAGGCATAAGGCAGTAGGCTCCATCTGATTGGCCAAATATGTTGATATGAAGAGCTTTGGAAAAACACCATTTATCGCAGTTCAGTCAGTCTTTCGCGATATGTATATTGCGCATGTTGATATCGCGATGACGATAAATTTGCGATATATTGTGCAGCCCTTGTTGCGTTTCATGTTCTTCTCATTGTCATATCAATATGTACGAATAAGCGTGAATATCGCAGTCAACCAGCTTTTCCGCAGTGCCACTTCCGATGCATAACGAATTGCACGAGTGCTCATGCGCAAACATAGAAAAACCTACAATTTAATAGAGAAGATCGGGTCCACGAATCGTCTCAATGCCACCGATACCCGATCCAGCTATTTAAGTCGTTACTGGACCGATATCCGATCCACGTATCGGATCGGTGCATCCCTAAGTGTGACTTTCTAAATGGCTCAACCACCACATGCTTAGCATCAATGATTATCAGCTTATGAAGGCTTCCGTGCAGAAAAAATCAAATAATCTAAATCTTATTTGTTTATTAAGAATTTTAGAAACCTAAATTTATTTGGAGCAGTTGATAGCGTAACGGTTAGAGAGTTCACCCCGTGATCAGAAGGTTTCGAACCTGCAAACCCCTGCTGCCCATGTCGGCTGCCCACTGTTCCTTCACAGATGGGTCAAATGCAGAGGTCACTGTGTGCTGTGCTGTGCTGTGTTCACAATGACAAATAATCACTTCCATATACATATAAGTTTATGTAAGCTTATGTATCTAAAAGTCTATGAATTCATTCTGCTTAGTATAAATTAAAATTAAATAAA
This sequence comes from Distichodus sexfasciatus, assembly GCA_032718565.1. Classification (NCBI taxonomy): domain Eukaryota; kingdom Metazoa; phylum Chordata; class Actinopteri; order Characiformes; family Distichodontidae; genus Distichodus; species Distichodus sexfasciatus. The sequence continues at coordinate 594,124 of JAVGVS010000253.1, read as the reverse complement.
TTAAAATGGGAGAAATTGTAATCCATGGCCGACCCAGATGAGGATGTGATCAGGACTTCTCCCTTTCTAGATAAATACCACAGGCATTACTATTTCTAACATGTTATCCTTAAATCCAAGCGGACAAATCTCTAAGAAACAGAGTCTAATCTTTTCAACAGTGGCATCGAAAAAAACAGCGAGGTTACACAGGGACAGTGGCGTGAGCTGGACCAAAGGACCGTTTGGTTTAGATACTGGATGCATGGGAACCAGCTCCAAGTCCAAAATGATACTGCTGGTGCAGCTTCTTACGGTTGAAAACTGGTGTGACGATCGGGAGGTTTAATCTCTGAGTGAAGTGGAAGCACAGGCCATGGATGAGACAAAAGATGACTGAGGAATGCACTCCTCCATAACGGGTTAAGATTTGAATCAGGAGCGGTTTATGTCTGCTGCACTTCGCTGATTTGCATCATCTCATTAATGCAACTCCGTCATCTATCATTCAATATCTTTAATCACCTCGGCAGGATCAAAGAACCAAATATTCAATATGCCTAACTGGTTCAAAGAAACAGAAAAATAATCCTAATAATCCACGCTGAAATATGAGTGCATGGCTTATTTATTTACAAACTAAACCAAGCTCACGGGAGACTAAATGACCCAGTTAATCAGCGCATTGTAGTTGGAGCGATCGTCTGCTGTATAGGCTGGTATATAACGAAATAAGTATTTGCACATATTTTTACACATATCCAATCAATAAAAAAATCAATAAAATCCTAATTCTATATCACTGTCGAAAAATTCTTGACACTTTATAATAACACTTCGTATTATATTGAATGCTTAGTCTTTTGACTGACAACGTTTTGGTATAAATTCACGCTTTAACCAAAGGACATGTAAAACAATGCAAGACAAATATGAACGATTACTGTGTTTTACACTAAAAACTAAAAAAGCTTCTTACGGTTGAAAACCGGTGTGACGATCGGGAGGTTTAATCTCCGAGTGAAGTGGAAGCACAGGCCATGGATGAAGCAAAAGATCACTGAGGAATGCACTCCTCCGTAACGGGTGGCAAAAAAATGGATAGTGCCCTCACCTTTATAAACCAGACCCCAGACATGTGGAAGAAACATTTACTGCAGTTTCTAAAAACAAAGATCTTCCAGCTCATTTGTTAGGGATTTAGCTGCAGCCAACAAATCTCAAAGAGCTGGCGGCACCAGAAATATGTGCTGCCCCAGTGAACATCAGAAACAATTAAGAAAATCAATGCAATGCAAATGCAATGCAATGCAAAGCAGACAATGAAACAACAAAGAACACAGTAAAAACAAGTATTTAATACAGCCGCAAGCAAATGTCGCAAAAAGCAGCTGATGCAGTAAGCGTCAAAAAAAGGAATCAGTGAATCAGAATGCATAAATTTATGCAGCATTTTAGCGCCCCCTATTGTTCAAATTGCGACATCGTATAATTCGCATCCTCTATTGCTGAAGTAGCGACACTGTATTTCCCTCTTCCATATCTTAATTTTGCTTGTTTATACCAAATGTCAGCAAAATTGGACTTACGGCTCTTGAGATATAGGCATTTAGCATTTACAGCGCCCCCTATAGTTCAATTGGCGCCAGCGATGTTAGCTGAGCCAAAGCAGTCCGAAAAACAGCTGCTAACCAAAATAAGCCACACCCCGCTACAATTAATTCACCAATCTTAGCCGCCTCTTTGTGAAATCCCCAGAAAGCTTTCGTGTCACGGTATCAGGCTAAGTCTACGGATTCATCTGACACCTTACTTGCCTCAATCAGCTAAATTAGCCAAGGAGGAGTTCGCAAAAAGTTTGTTTAGCATATTTTCACGTTTAGCAAATTAGCTCAAAATCTCAACATTGGAAGTCCATAGTCGCAATTAGAAAGTTGTTTGGCTGAAGCTAAGGAATCAGCTAAAGCAGGAATTGTCACTCTAGGCCATGCGGTTCGAGAGTGAGTCTTGGACCCCTATTGATAAGAACGTACTGAGGTCTCTCTTAAAGGAGAAGAGTATCGCAGTTGGGACATGGAGCTAGGGAGAGCCATTGTGTTTATGAATAAAAGTGAGATTAGATCTGCAAATGTGTGACGCACTGACAAAAGGAGAGTGGATTTTATGCATCTGTGACGACATCTGATACACAGAGGCGTTTCAAAATAGCACTGTTAGGCTGCTGGGAAGTGTGTGAGCTCTGAAAACAACACCACGGACAACAAAGCATTTGAGAGGCACACCCTCAGATACGGCATACAACCTTCCGACTAAGGAATCTGATGTGTAACAGGAGCTCACACTACAATATGAGCAAATAATATTAAGTTTGAAATATTATTGAAATATATTATTGCCACGTCATGGAGCTAGAAAAATACAATACAGTGCTGACAGAATCCAGGACGATTATCTTGGAGGTATGTGAACTCGACCATGAAATACTGAGTGCACCAGACTCAGGCAGCAGCTCTGTGTGATGACCTGTGCTGCATGCAGCTGCACTGTATATGCACTGTAGTGACGCTGCCTCTCCTGCAGCAGCTTTCCGCAGCGTATCGGCGTGACACACTTCGGTCCCTGAATCAGTAAATCACAGGAGACCTTAGCGTTCTGCTGCAGTATAGGCGGAACTGCGTCCGCGCGCCAAAGTGACCTTGAATCCGAGAGGACGCTAAACCCGCCTTGCATCCATGGCTTATTCGGCCGAGAGAGCTGGACAGAAATCGGTTCTTTCATAGCTACAGCACTGTTCGGTGCATGAGGAATCCAAAGCCTGAATAGCGATATATCAAATCAAGGCGTCCTAGATCCTGCAGAAGGAGTGAGAGGCTCAGAGTCGTAACGTAATGTCACTGGACATAACAAAGGCAACTGCTGCCCACTAGTGGAGGCTTAAATGAACTGAGGAAAAGCCCAAGGAGTCAGGAGCAAAGAAACTAAATTACATCATGTGCAAGACGTCTGGAAGTTGCGAGTGTATACTTAACACCACAAGTGATGGATGACACAAGTTCTTAAAAAAACTAGAAAAAGGGACCAGAGATTGATGGCTAGTGTGTGCGGTGCATCATTCAGAAACGATTCATTCATTTGCTAAGGATGCCACTGAAGCTTCATTTGTCTCTGTAGACTCACCTGCACAGAACCGAAGTCAACGTTCTCATAATGGAAGTGGGCGCACTCCGCCAGGCGAGGGAAATGACCTTTGGTTAGAGACAGTCTGTAGGAAGGGAGAAATTATCAGTATGCCACTGACGTTCAGAGAAGGGCAGAGATGGAGAAGGAGAGAGAGAATGCGAGAAAAAGACATGCCCATCTCTAGCATCTTAGCTTAAAGGGGAGGGGCACCTACTTTTTTACATTCTTGACCTTCATGCTGGCCGTGCTGGCGCACACACGGAGAGACGATTCTGTAGGCAGCTCAGGGATAACAGCAGCGCTCCTTGCCTGCACATATACACACACACACACACACACACACTCTCTCATGTGCCACTCTTTATGCATAAAGATGCTAAGCTACAAGAAGGTGGAGCCTTACCATGACAGCAATGGCGTCCTCCCAGCCTGCTCGCTCTCCAGCATGATGCTTCCTCTCTTCTTCTTCCTCCTCCTCATCCTCCTCCAGCGAGTGGGGGTGGGACAGACACACACTAAGACAGAGTATAGAGTTTGTGAGCAATTCAAGTACCTTACGAACACCCTGTGGTGTTGTGTTTTAGCGTCAGACTAGACGTGCATGATTACTTTGACAAAAGAAAGGTGATAAAACAGAGCAAGGCAGAGGAGGTAACCCACTGACCTTCTGATCTGTCAGTGAGGCAATAGTAAAACAAGCCACAGGTTAACTTGGGTGGATTAAGCAAACAAGCACATGACCGAAGAACACCAGGTCCACCAGTTCATCGGCCAAGTATGACATCGGTTCCAAAGCATGTCATACTTTATACTACATTATTTATACTGCAAAGTTTTATTTTGCAAAGAAATCACAATGTTAGGACATAATGATGCACATTTTTATTATGCTACGTTATAAAAAACTATCTGCTTGAAGTTTATTTTGTCAACAAAACAATAATTCATTTCTTTTGACTGAATTTATATCAAAACAAACGAAACACTTAAGACCGTCAGAATGTATAATGTTGAACGCACCATGCTTATTGCATTAGCAGCCTCATAACAGACGAAGCAACAAAATGCCTGACAAATAGTGTTGTATAGACTAAACTACAGCAGAAAAAAATGGTTAAAATGACCGTGAAGTTCATTAAAACCAAGTTTCTAACAACTTAACATTATTCATTTTAACTTACATGAGAATGCATTAATTTGTACCACGTCTTTGTTAAATCATCTCAAAATGACTTCGGTAACACAGCAAAACGACAAAATGCGTTATACCTACGCTACTTATCTAATCAACAGCACATGCAACATATATGTTTCCATGCAAGGTAAAAGCAAACAAAGATGCCACTTCAGCTGTTCAATCACAAAAGCAAACTGGAATAATGAATCAGCCTAAACCCGAAACACAAGTCGCTTTATAGGGTGGGAAGAGTGAATCCGCGGAGGTTTGGATACTAGAGAGTCTTTTATTTGTCTAGAAAAGGTGAAACAGAAGACTGGCTCTTGGCAGTTCTTGCAGTTGACGGTTCGCTACACAAAAGGTGACGTGAGTGGGAAGAGTCTTTCGGCTCCATAGATCAGGCAGGACATGAAAACAAATTAGGCACAAGCACAGTCCTTTTTTCCAGAACATGGCTTCCAAATCCATTCCCGATACATGATCGGTGCAAATAAAAGTGTACACATTACTGTTATGGATGGATAGACAGACAGATCTATATAGAAAATTTGGGAACATTTTGGAAATTTTCCAAAATTCAAATCACTGACTGAAATGCATTACCAAAATCAGTTTTATTAGGAAACATAATATAGCAAGTGTCTGCATTCTGTAAGCATTAGCTGTGCATATCTAGCAATGCACAGCATTGTAACTGCATAGAAATGACCTGTTGTACTGCCATGGAAGTCTCATCTGTCTGGTCCATAGGCAAGGGCTTACGGAGAACTGCTGCAGAGCCAGTGAAACAGGCCATAGTGAACGGGAGAGCGATCAATCATTAGAACGCAGAAAATGCTTGTGCAAACGTGGCCACCATGTTCTGCATACATTTCCCTCCCGAAAGACAGCAAGCCTAGTCTTGCAATGTTTACTGCAATTTCAACAAGATTGCCCCTGTACAGATCAATGACACACACATACACACACACACACACACATACACACACCTTTACACATTCAACAGCATGACTAATCATAATCTCCACAGCAGCAAAGTAACAGGAGAGGAGCGGCAGTCTTGGGACGGCGATGGAAACAGGCTGCGACTCACCCTTGGAGAGGATCATGAGTGTCTGTGTCTCCCAGAGGTGCTGGAGCTCTTCTGTGTGACGAGGCAGCGATCCTGCTGCCTGCCTCCATGATACTGACTCACGGCAACAGCTGCCTCTCTGCGAGGGGAGGGAGGAGAGGAGATTGGCCGTCCGTTTAGAATAAGGCTCCAGCCTTGGCCGGCAGAAGGGCTAGACGTTAACCCACTCGAAGCTGTGGCATGGATCAGGTATGGAAGAACATACACATACATAATATAGTGTTCTCACACTGTACAAACTGCAGTACACATTTGCTGAAAACACAAACAGGATACGAACTGAACCCTACGCTGAAACATTAATAAGACCATGTGCTTACTTCTTATACACTGAAAATATACAGAAAACACTACTATCCAATTGCTGATTGTGAATTACAAATGAACTTTTGTTTTAAGAAAACTCAAGTTAAGGTTTGAGCTCTTGGGTAGAAAGCTAGCTTCTAAATAGAATATTTTCTAGGGATGCACCGATTGGAAGTTTCTTGCCGATTCCAATTACCGATTTTTTTGTAAGTGTGATCGGCCGATACCGATTTTTCCAATACCATTTTTTTTTCCCAGATAACAGAAAATTAGAGCTGCTGCGAGTAGTCGACAACATCGACACAAAAAAAATGGGTTTCAACTTTTTTAATGTAACGCGGTAGTTACTTTCCCTGTTTACTAGTTACTTTTATAATAGTGACATATAGTAGTGGCAGCTCTACAGCAAATACAAACAAAAATCTAATTTTCTTTAATATAATGCTTTATTTTCATAACAAATTTTCTTTAGAAATTTAAATAAATAAAATGTAACTCGTAAAATGTAAAATGTAACAACTCCGGTAAGTCGACGTCCGAAAAGTAACGCCTACTTGAGGTGATTTATCAGATTTCTGAAGCCTGTATCCTCAACTATGGAACACGGCTGATCATCTAGAGATTGACTTGTGCATCTGTGTTTATGTTGAATTGGGGACAGACAAGTGGGCAAGGGGGCCACTGATTGCGTGCTTATTAAACGTGTAAGACCTAACTATTAAATAATAATTATAAGGTTGATAAACTGTAACTTGCGTTTAATCTACCTGCCGCCGTTCCTCTTTCTACGTCATCTTTGGTTTTTCTGTAAAAACTTGTCTGTAGTGTGCAGTCGATCACAAGACCAGGAGCCATCGGCCAATAGGATTCGCAGGCAGAAGCTGCCAAAACCCCGCCCCC